>CAUYQU010100778.1:0-43893 GCA_963574635.1 Cheracebus regulus
TAACATGGTGAGTGGCTGTGGGGTGGGGAAGATGGTGAGAAGAGGTTTGAGGGGAAAATCAGGAATTGTGTTCTGTACATGCTAAGTTTCAGCTGTCTGTGAAGCATCAAGGTGGAAATGTGAAAGAAGAAGTTGGCCACAGGAGTCTGGAGTTGGGGAATGCCCAGGGCTGGAGATAGAGAACTGGGAGCTAGTGTGTTGGGTTGGGTCTGGGGCTCAGGGGATGGTATTGGAAGAAAGACTTCAGAGGAGGTGCAGCTCCTGGGAATGATCAGTAATGAGTGATGGGCATGGGAGTGAATGGCTGGGGCCAGAGGGAAAGATTATGAAAGTAAAAACTAAGAAAATCTAAATAAAATATGGTCTTCAGTTAATAATAATGTATCAACATCAGTTCATTAGTCATGATAAATGTGCCATGCTAATGGAAGATGTTAACAACAGCGGGTGGCTCACGGCTGTAATCCCAGCACTGTGGGAGGCTGAGATGGGAGGACTGCTTGAGGTCAGGAGTCCAAGACCAGCCTGGGCAAATAGCAAGACCTCATCTCTACTAAAAATAAAAAAATTAGCTGGGCATGGTGGCATGCACCTATGATCCCAGCTACTCAGGAGGCTGAGGTGTGAGGATCACTAGAGCCTGGGAATTTGAGGCTATAGTGAGCAATGAGGGTGTCACTGCACTCCAGCCTAGGGAACAGAGTGAGACCCTGTCTCAAAAAAAAAAGAAAAGAAAAAGGCAGGGGCATGAGTTGTCATATGTTAAGTGCAGACACGGAGGAGTAGATGGAAACTGTATTTTTTCACAACTTTTCTCTAATTTTAAACATATTCCAAATGAAATATGCATTAAAGGGTTTTAAAAAATTCTATTGAACAGCCACTCAACCAGGCAGGGCATAAATTCATCTCCAGTATTCTACTGTTCTTGTGAGTGGTGTGAGTTGGTGAAGTTTAGTAACTTGCCTGTGATCCTACTGCTAGAAGGCAGGGCTAAGATTCCAACCCAGGTCATTGGACCTCAGAGCCCACCCTGTTAACTACTTGGCCTCACTATCCCCTAATGTGGTGGGAAGCTACATGTGGGGTATCTCAAGGCCAATGCTAATTCAATGCTGGGCACCAGCCTGGTCAGCTGTTTCTATGGAAAGCCCCAGCCCACCATCTTAGGTCCTGCTGTTTTAGGTCTTCTGTATCTTAGAGCCACAATCCCAGTCCCAGATGACATCTCCCCAAGTTGATGGATGTTTGAAGTCTGTTATTTGGGCTGTTCATTTTCCATCTCATTCCAGAGGGACATGATAATGGAAACCCTGAGCTGGTATTTTTTCAACAACTACCCCTTTTTGTTCCACACACCTGTGTGCAATGTGGTATGTAACCAGAGGGCAGCCAGGGACGTGCCTGAACCTGACAGTGAAGGAATTGTTTCCTAACAGCTTCTAGAATGCTTCCCAGGGGAGCTAAGGTTATTAGGATTGCTGCCTCTGACTCAAACTAAATTTTCCAGAGATCAAGGATCTTAAGGTATAGCTGCTAGTGCTGCACAACTCTCCCTTCAGCCATCAAACATGTTCTAGGCACAGAGAAGTGGGCCTGGAGGAACGCAAAGACGAACCAGAAAGGGAGGTTCTTTCAAAGGAACATACAACCAGCAGGGGAGACGGGACATAAACATCATTGTCATCACAGTAATAACCAGCATCTTCTATCTGCCTCGCTCTAAGCCAAGTGCCTTATAAAGACTCTCTAAAGAGCCCTGTTGTCGGTGTCTCCGCTTTATAGAAGAGGAAAGCACTGCAGAGCAATGAAAAGACGGGCAGAGTCAAACTGAGCACAGTTCCAACCCGATCCAAAATCCAGACTCCTCCCAGCCAAAGGAAGAAAGTGAGACTTGGGACCACGGGTTGATGTGGATGACGTGGAAGAACAGCGAAGCAAAGGCGTGCACAATTTACACAAGTACATCACATGGGCAAGTGAGGCCTGAGATTCTGCGCTAACATCTAACAATCTAACAACTGTGGAATGGACTTCTGGAATAAGAAAAGAACATTAGGTAAAAGCTAAGAAAATCTAAATAAAATATGGTCTTCAGTTAATAATAATGTATCAATATCGGCTCATTCGTCATGAAAAATGTACCATGCTAATGGAAGATTTTAACAACGGGTGGCTCACGCCTGTAATCCCAGCACTGTGGGAAGCCGAGATAGGAGGATCGCTTGAGCTCAGGAGTTCAAGACCAGCCCGGGCAACATAGCAAGACCTCATCTCTACTAAAAATAAAAAAATTAGCCAGGCATGGTGGCACACACCTGTGGTCCCAGCCTCTCAAGAGGCTGAGGTGTGAAGATCACTAGAGCCTGGGAATTTGAGGCTGTAGTGAGCCATGACAGTGTCACTGCACTCCAGCCTAGGGAACAAGCTGCAGTGCTAACATCTAACAACTGTGGTACTGATACTGCTGGTCCTGTGACCACACATTGCGTAGGAAGTCTTTGCTACACAACAATGGGCTTCAGCTCATGGGCAGTTCTATACAAACGGCCTCATTAGACTTAAGCCTGGGTCTGTGACATCAACACCAGGCTTAAAGTAAATTAAGTGGTCATAGTTTTTCCTGAAAGGGTTTGAGAAAATACTATTTCTCATGAGCTCCAAGGCATCATATCTCAGCCTTTCCGAGCCCTCATCCCTAAGATGCTTTCCCAGTCCATCATTTTCATGTCACTGCCAGGCAAGAAGACTTGTCCAGTTTTGCTGTCTGTATTTTGTATGGAAAAAAACAGCAAAGTCAATTGATATGTTTTATCAAATTGTAGTCTTGCCCTCATTTCTAATGCATATCCCCTCTGTATGTTGCTGATGTACCACTGAAAATAGCTGAACTAATAGATGTCCTAGAGGAAAGTAAACGTTATATAATAAAAGGCCTGTCCTTCACAATCCACTGTCTATGGGACTCTAGAATGAATCTGCTTTTTATTCACATTGAATCCAGAGCTACAATCTCTTTCATAGGTCTGCGCATAAATACACGTATGCATTAAATTTTCTATAGTGCCATAAATGAATACATGCCACTGTTTAGGAAATAAAGCCCTGGTTTATAACTCCGAGGTTCGCTCTGGTTAAATAAATGGCATCACAAACACACACTGCAATGTACTTTCTGACCCATTCCACCCTCCCCATCTGCTCGGTATACCCATATGGATACAATTTCAGCAGACACCGAGTCACCTTGGCAATGGGAGAGGAGAAGATATTTGCAAATATCTCTGTTCCACAATGTAAGGTTTATGTTCCTTGAGGTAAGCAACATTCCACATTGCCTGTGGAATGCGGCACGGTCAAAGAGAGTCAGTGTGAGATCTGGCCCTGAGGTCTAAGGATCTCACTGGGATGCACAGATGAGAACTCCCAGACATTAAGACCAGATTATTTTAAAACAGTTTGCAGTTAAGACCCAGTGCATGGCAGCCCATGAGGCACTAAGGACAGACACTCCACTGAAAGTCCCCAAAACAAGCTGCCATCTCAACAGGAAGACACTGTCAGACCCTAATGTCTTCAGACTTGACCTACCATTCCCATTCCTTCCGCCCTGAAATCCAGGAGGGCGAGAGCATCTCTATGAGAACGTCAAGCACGGAGCCCTACACCATAACTCAGCCCAGACTCCCAAGGGCGGGTGAGGCGGAGGGAAGGAGGATCAGAAGGCATAAATACAGTCTTTTCACATTTATAAGTTTTCTTACAACATGAAGAAACAGCTCCACAAGGAGTGATTTTACAACCCCACATGATGTCATCTTCTAGCCAGAATCTTTGCCACTGGGGTTTCACAGAAATACAAATGTGTCAGCCTTTACCATAATTAGCTGCTTTTTAAAAAATGTATAATTCACATCTTAAATTGCCTAATGGAGATGGGGTTGGTATAGCTAATCAGAAACTTGGCTTCTGTGAAGGAAGAATAATTGAGCTTCTTAATAAGATGAAATAAAAAGATTTCTAGCCCTTACATTCTGGTGCTTAATAAATCAGTATGCAAATGAAAATAATCAAAACAAAAGCTCCCAAGAAATCAGCCTACACATGCAGTATGCTCTTCAGTCTGGCAGTCTGGAGATTAGCAGAGCTTCAAGGCCATGCACCACTCACACCACAATACAGGATTACATGACGAATCCTTCCTTCCTGGGAGGAGGCGTTAAAGAGGACAGTGGCTTCTCTCGCCCCCTCAGCAGGATCAGCTGAAATCCATCCACCTGGCAACCTTCAGGTACGTGTCTGTAATGTGATAGGAATGAATTCAGAAGTCACTAAGCAAAATTTCAGTGAAATGGAAATCACTAAATGGGAACCATGAGCAGCAAGTGACAAACTGCAACTTGGAAAAATAGTGCTGGAAAATTGAACCCAGCTCTATTTCCTGGGTTCTGAGAGAAGGAGGAGGAAGAGGCTAAATCATGAGAATTGCTGGGGAAACCACAGACGGTTTCAGGGTCAAGGTCCTCATTTGTGGCCCATATCACGCTGTCAAAGAAAATGAAAATGAGGGGTAGAGTCCTTGATATTCATTCCCTCACTCTCCTTCCTTAGTCAAAGCAATATTCTGAACTCAGACACCAAATTCATCGCTGAAATATGTCATTTTGCTAAGTACATTTATTTATCCTTAAAACTTTATATCACTTTTACATCAATAATGTTGAAGGAAAAAAAGAACTCAGTTATTTCAACATGAATCTTGCGAAAGGCTTCAGAAAACCACATTTTAGTGTTCCCTTTTTCTATTAAAAAATCCATCTCCACTAACCCAAGATCTTTCTTTCATTATTAGTAACTTTAATTTCATAGAAAGGATTTAGGGATGGGGGTAAATTTTAGTTTTATTCTAAATAAATGCCTTCAGTTTCCCAGCCTTTGCCCAATCCAGTGGAAATTTATGTAACAGGACGTGAGCTACAGCCAAAAAGACTTATTCCAGAAAAGCTGCCTGTGTCTCTCTCTGAATAACAACCGACTGAGGCCATTTCAGCGTGCCTTCTTTTCCTTGCTTCTTGACTGACACTTGCAACCAGCTCTTTCCTCTGTCCCCGGTAAGTGATAATGATCCACGAACCATCTAAGACCCCAGCTGTCTTCAGGGAGCACAATTTGGAAGAAAAAGTGCTGAGAAGAATCATTACCATGTGCATAATACTTCCACTCATGATTGATGGATTGATTCATTCATTCATTTATTTTTTTAGTTGTCAAGTCCAGGTTAAGGGGGAGTGGCAGGAAACAAAAGAACCATCTAAATAAGCCTTGAAAAGTCTCCATTTTAGTAATCCTGCATACCTCATACATTTCACCTGGTCATATTTTCAGGGTCATTGGAAATTAAACTTACAAGTTCTCCCCAGCTACTTCACAAAATGCCGATGCCTTCATGCCTGATGCCATCAACCAAGATAAAGCACGGCCAAGTACAAAACAACAAAGGAATCCATGACGCTGGGGACACCTGATCATGTTTATGAGTCCATTACACTTCCTCCTATTCCTCTCAACCCAGGGCTCCTCGGCTTCCTCAAGTCTTGGTCAAGAATCCAAAGGGATGACAATCAAGTATTCAATCAACTATGGCATGATGTGATGAGTTCAGTCATGGAGGCATGTTCAAAATACCATGGAAATTTATAAAACAGAGTGATGGAATCAGTTGAGGGTACAGGGGTTTGAGTAATTGGAAAATAGATTTCGAAGCAAGGCATGGTGGTGCATGCCTGTTAGCCCCATCTAATCAGGAGGCTGAGGTAGGAGGTTTGCTTAAGCCCAGGAGTTCAAGACCAGCCTGGGCAACATAGTGAGAACGCATCTCTAAAAAGAAATAAAAAGAAAAACGATTTGGCAGTAACACACAACAGCACTTGGACATGGTTACATGAGAGGGAAGTCCCTCACAGCATGAGACCATCCAGAGGGTTACGGTGGGTGTGGGGGCCACTGTCCGGAGTGGGGAGGGGAATTGCAGGGGATGATATAGTGCAGGAGCATTGCAGGATCATTGGGTCAGTGAGCAGTCTTAGGTCTTATAACCACAAAGCTCTGTCTCAACAATGGCTGATCATGGTGGGTATAGTTCTGTAGGGTATGCAAAGTAGGCAGGCCCTGAATGGCTAGAAATCTGCTTGTTTTGGCTATTTTTAAAAGAAATGTGTAAAAATTTGAGCTTGGGAAGGGGTGTGGAAAGCGTCTGGGCTGGTGAACACAGGTGGTGGGAGGGTGGCATGCCTGGAGAGGGCATGGACTCTGCACCCCTCCCTCACCTTGCCCTGTGAACCTCTGCATCAGACCATTCCTTTGTATCCTTTGTAATAAACTCGTAAACATTTTCAAAATTGAGTTTGGAACCTGGGGGTAGGAGTGGAAATCATCACGGGGGTGCTGTGAACTAGACCTTGGAGTGAAACTTTGCCAGTCAAAAAGGAGAGGGAAGCCACTCTAGGCAGGGACGACAGCAAATACGAAAGTTCAGACACCACGACATGGACAGTTTCAAGTCATGCTGTTGACGGCTACAAGACAAGGACTTGGAAGCCGATTCGTGGGGTTGGAAGTCAGGATGTGAGGGAAAGAGGCAGCCAGAGAAAACGACAGACAGAGATGAGACCAACACACGATATGGGAGTTCAGAGCACCAATTCTGGAGCACGGCGGCCCAGAACCCAATCCTGGTTTCATCTCGTTTTAGAGGGAGCCACTGGGCAAGTGACTTGAGCCCTCTAGCCTCCATTTCCTCCACTGTAAAAGAGAGTTAAAAACAATGCCTACCACGATGCCAGCTATTCTGACCGTTAGCAAACAACCATAGGAATGGTCTGGTGTTGGACCTCATGCCAAGGAAGGTTGACCCCACACCAAGGACAGTAATGGGAAGAATGGACTGTGTGTAACAGAGAGTGACTGGGCCAGATCCGTGCAGGGAGAACATGCACGGGATGGAGACGAGGCAGGAGGCAGAAAACCAGAAGATGACTGCACTAGTCCTAGCAAGGGATACTGTGGGCCTGAATTAGAACAGCAACAGGAAACAAATGAATGAGAGGAATTCCCAAGAGCTCTCAGGGAGCATCCACAGGGACTGAAAAGAAGAAAGCATGACGGGGAGAAAAAAAGTCAACGACTTCAATCTTTCTTTGCAGGATTTGCTCATCCTTTGTCTCCATGTCACTTAATGTTTTTTCTCTCTCTTTTTTTTGGACACAGGGTCTCCCTCTGCTGCCACAGTCATAGCTCACTGCAGCCTCAAACTCCTGGGCTTAAGCAATCCTCTCGCCTCTCAAGTAGCTGGGAGGACAGGCATGGACGACAACACCTGGCTAATTTTTTAAATTTTTTATAAAGACAAGGTCCCACTATGTTGCCCAGGCTGGTCTCGAACTCTGGGCCTCAAGTAACCCTCCCACCTCAGCTTCCCAAAGTGTTGGGATTATAGGCATAAGCCACCATGCCCAGCCACCATGTCGTCTAATCTTTAAAAACAAATACCATGGTAGAAAGAAGGAAGGCCATCATCTTTGAGCAATTCTTCTCTTCAGAGAAAAATGTCACTTTCTGATATAGTATTTTAGAAAGGAAAAGGGAAGAGATGAAGGTAAGTGTGGCTGATGAAAAACATGAAAGCTGGCTGCAGCTCCGCTAAATTAGCCTCACTGGGATGTATACTGAGAGTGGCATCTGGCTTTCCCAAAACCTAATGAGCCTTAAATCCACGTGAAATTTCAATGAACCATCTCCATCCTGAAAACCTCTTGCGGAACATCTAAATCATGAATCGGAGTCTACAGCACGAATCCATTTATATACTCAAAGTGCTTCTGAACCAAAAGAAACTTGGCTTCCACTACCTTCTTATGGCCACGGATTTTGAACCTATTATATTTCAGAAATCCCAAAGGTGAGTCAGGAGGCTGGAGATCCAGACTGAAGCTTTGAGAAGACCTCCATGGAGATTCACAGAATCTTCAGTGGAAGTTCACAAAAGTGAGTGGAAGGAATACGACAAAATGAAAAAAAGTGCTTAACCTACACTTAACGGTAGCTAGACTTTTTTTCTTCCTTCCGTCACCTTTTCCTGTAGTATTTTAATGAAGCTGCTGTGTGGACTACTAAGACTTTGTATTCTAGCCCCCCTAAACCATCAATGTCCTCACCAGCTTTAAGATCCATTTCCATCACATGGGAGCTTATTGTAGGACCCTAGTTATATTGCCAACCTCTGGGTATAAAAAGGTCTCAAGACATCGACAGGGGCAAATCATGCAATAGAACAAAGCACAAGCTTAACATGGGCTTTAAGGGAAAATAGGGGGACCAAATATGAAGTAAGGACGTGGAGGAATTTATAGGCTAAGACCAGAAATGATGGCGATCATGACGATTACAATGATGGTGGTGGTGGTGGTGGTGGTGGTGGTAACTAACATTTATTGAGCATTTAATTCTTGGATAGATACTGCAAATGGTCCCCAGTTATCCCACCTCTTTCTTATACAGTACTAGTGCTTTGAGAAGAGTCTCGCTCTGTCTCCCAAGCTCAAGTACAGTGGCACAATCTCAGCTCACGGCAACCTCCACCTCCTGGGTTCAAGAGATTCTTGTGCCTCAGCCTCCTGATTGTCTGGGATTACAGGAATGTGCCACCAAGCCCAGCTAATTTTTTGTATTTTTAGTAGAGATGAGGTTTCGCTATGTTGGCCAGGCTGGTCTCAAACTGCTGTCCTCAAGTGATCCACCCACCTCAACCTCCCAAAGTGTGGGGGATTACAGGCATAAGCCACCACACCTGATCTGTAATAGTGCTTTTTAGTTGGGTATCCAGCTAAAGACTAAAATTTGCCCACCTCACTCAGGAATAATATGATCACATGATTGAGCTTTGGCCAATGAGATGAGACAGTGCTGTAAGTAACTTTCAGGCCACATTATTAAGGGAAACAGGCATGCCTTCCATATCCTCTTTTCCCTTACTGGCTGGAATGCAGAAATGATGGCAGTAACTGAAGCAGCCATCTTGGACCAGGAGATGGAAGGCATATATTAAAAATGGCAAAGTAACAAGCTAGAGGAGGCTGGGTCTCTGATCATTGCGGAACCTGCAGAACCAGTCCTAGGCTATCTACCCTGACACCGTGTATCATGGAGAAATCAACTTATATCTTTTTAAACTCACCATTATTCTGGGCCTCTCTGTCAAAGCAGCTGAATTGATAAGGCAAGTAGTGGGCTACATACTTTACATGCATGATCTTATTTAATCCACACACATTCCCATAAAAGAACCAAGAGAGTCAACCCACTTGCCTGAGCTCTCAAAGTAAGTGGGAGGGCCTGGGATGGAAAAAGGCAGCCAGATTCCTGAGGTGAGAACACAATGTCCCCCTACCACACAACCAGTTGACCTAAACCAAGGAAGGAATCTAATCAATCCCCAAAAATATATGCCAGACCTAACAATCTCTCCAGCAAAGTGTAAGTAGGCACGACTCCTTAGTTATTCTGGTCTCCAGGTGCTCAATTTGCCCTCATCTCCTTCCCCAGCCTCAGGGTAGCTCAGGTAGAGACTTTTCCACCTCTCTATTTGAATTTAATTTCCTTCACAGGGTCTGCCTGAGCACTAAGGTAAAATGAGAATACTGTGGACACAGCTATTTCTTGACGGCAGCCAGCTCTCTCTATGCTAGACTAAGGTCCTACAAGCCCAGCTGTGTGTTTACTGCATTTCTACATCTCTTTATTCTTCTCACCTCCCTTCCAAAAGGTAAGATTGCCCTCAGTGGATTCAGCGGTACGGCACAACTCAGAAAGAATTGCAAAGTCAGTCCTGTGGACATGGCACCACAAGGAAGTACTGTTGAGTGCATTGGATAGAAAATGGCCAGGTCATCCCTCTTCCTTCCCAGGTTTTTAAAATAAAAAATAACTAAAACCCTTGCTAGTACCTAGAGCAAAAAATGAATTTAAAATTCTCTCTATCCGAACACCAAAGGAAAAACAGCACAGTCAGGTGCACTCCCTCGCTCTTCTTCTAACCCGACAGCGTCTTGCAAAACTCCTCTGGGTCTCTTTTTCCACATCTAAAGATGGCAGGTGGAAGAGTCACACCGGCCACTCAGTTCCCGAACTGCAGGGGGGCCCAGTGAACTGACGATGGTTCTACTGAACAGAGCTGTCACTGAACAACGTCTTCCTACATTTGCAAATGCAGAGTGAGTTAAAGGAGCTTTCATTTCTAGCCAGTTTCATTGAAATTTTACTATGTTATTGGGCACCTGAAGAAAAATCTGCTTTGGAGTATCAGGACCTGCCAGAAATGATCTGGAGACAAAGAAGCCTTTAGCTTTTGAATCTTCTTGCTCACAGCTGGGCTATGCCATCTCTCAGATGAAGCTGGCTCAAGTGCACTTGAAGATACACTTACCTGAAAGGGTGTTGTGATGGTGAGGTGAGGCACAAGCCTGTTTGGTATATAGAAGGTGCTCAGCAAATACTAGCTAAAATTACTAATGTTATCATGGTCATAACCATCAGCATCTGGGACATACCTGTAGGAACTATTAACACCCTGTGGAAAATCAAGGTTTATCATCTGATATGGTTTGGCTCTGTGTCCCCACCCAAATCTCATCTCCAATTGTAATCCCCATGTGTCAAGGGAGGAATGCGGTGGGAGGTGACTGGATCATGGGGGTGGTTTCCCCCATAATGTTCTTGTGAGTTCTCACAAGATCTGTTGGTTGTAAAGTGTGGTACTTCCTCCCTTACTCTCTCTCACTGCCATGTAAGATGTGCCTTGCTTCCCCTTCACCTTCTGCCATGATTGTAAGTTTCCCGAGCCCTCCCCAGCCATGTGGAACTGCGAGTCCATTAAACCTCCTTTCTTTATAAATTACCTGGTCTCGGGTAGTTCTTTACAGCAGTGTGAAAATGGACTAATACATCATCTTTTTTAATAGAGCACAAAGTTGGGGGTGGCAGGTAGCTTCCTAAGGAAACAGAACAATAAAAGGTAAGTCTTAACTGATTCAATAAACATTCATTAACTACCAGGTTCAGAGTTAGGTGCTATCTCTGCCTTCAAGGTTCTCAGAAGTGTATAGAAGATCCAAGTCTGTGGGGATGAGAGGGAGAGAGAGGGAAGAATAGTCTCAGAGGGCCTCACAGAGCAGGTATCCTAGAACTGAGTCTTAGAGGATCTGTAGTTTCTCAGGCATGAGAAGAGATCTCTGCACAAGGTCAGAAAGACAGACAGCAGCCACAGACAAAAGAGGTCCTGTGGCACTCCATGAGGCTGGAAATGTATCTCATCAGTCAAGGTAGCCACGTGTATTAATCCACTCGGGCTGCCAAAATCAAGTACCACAGACTGGGTGGCCTAAACAACAAAGTTATTTTCTCACAGTTCCCGGGGCTGGAAGATAAGGTGTTGGCAGGTTAGGTCTGGTTTCTCCTGAGGCCTCTCTCCTTGGCTTGCAGACGGCCACCTTCTTGCTGTGCCCATCAGTCAGACTGGATCAGGGTCCAACCAAATGACCCCATTTTACCTTAATCATCTTTTTAAAGGCTCTATCTATATCTGAATACAGTCACATTCTGAGGCACTAGGGGTTAGGAATTTGTGAGGAGACACAATTCAACCTGTCATACCACAAAAGGACTGGCAGGAGGAGAGCCATTTTAGAAAGAGGGCCGTGTGGTACTGAGGAGAATGGAATTTGTGGGGGGAGACTAGCAGCAGTCAGGCGGCTGAGGACCCAGGCAGGAGAACACGGAAGCCTCACCAACCTGGGAGAACAGAGGGCAAGGTATGTCTTGCTGGGGCTGGGCCATCTTGCTCAAGCCTCAAGTCCTCGTCATTCACTGCAAATCCCTGCCCTCCACTGCGGGGAGGAGTCCGCTTGTCTGTGTGGGTTCTCGGAACAACCCTTCCCTGGCTGGGCCTGATCACCCACTCCCAATACCTGCCAGGGTTCTTGGAACCCCCAGAAACTAACCATTTCTGCCTGAGGAATAGAAATAAAAACAAACTGCAGTGGATTGCAAACACAAGCCCAAGGCCTGAGAGTCAACTCTTCAGAGTGGAAGAACTGGAGCTCCGGTGCCCCCACTGGCCCATCAAGCCCCCTCTAACAAGCGCCCCCTCACAAATAAAGCCCCAGCAGGAAGCCCATTAACACTTCACAGGGGCACACCTCAGAAACTTCAGAAGACATCCCAGCAGCACGACACACCAGAAGAGCCATCAATCAACAGCAACGTCCCAGGAAGCAGCCTCTGAACTGGGGAAAGGAGTCAGGCACATAAATTAAATGTCCCTCAGCCTCTATATAGAGTTCGATTTATTGCCATAGAGGCCAGCTGGGCCCCTTAAGTTTAAAAAGGATCAAGGCCTCTACAAACAGTATTTAGAAATACCTTCCATGGAACAAAAACACCAAGAGAAACTTTCTCTTCGTTTTTTTTTTTTTAAAGAAAATGATCCATTTGTGAAAATAATTCCCACAACACTGAACTCTGCCTCAATATTATATAAAAGTCAACTCACTATTCAGCCCTTTAAAAAAAAAAAAAAAGATCCAATTTGCCTTTCTGATTTGTTGCAATTAATTTCAGAATTAGATCTTCTCCTAAGTTGGTAGCCTGCCGAAAAGACATGCTAAAAATCTAAAATCTAATTTGTGCTAAAATTAGCTGAAAATCTGAAGCATTGTTTATAGGCTTGACACTCTTTCTTCTCCCATCCCCCTACACATACAAAGTTCCCACCAACCCTTGAACTGCAAAAAAACAGCTTGGAAAAAATCAGCATCATAGCAAAGATGCAAATCAGGGCTATGTGAGAAAACTTCCGAATTCTCAGGAGATTGTTAGTTGTGTAATACCAAAAGGCATCGCATATCTTATTTCCACGGAAACCCTCCAATGGCCAATATTTGGTTTTCCTTTTACTGTTAACTATCCAATCTCTTTGCCCCTAATAATAATCAAAATAGCACTTACTACATGCCAGGCCCGTGTAGAACACTTTGCAAATCTTTACTCTCATTTCACTCTAATAGTAATTCTCTCAGGTAAACATTGTTGCTATTCCCATTTTATGAAGAGGAAAGCTGAGGCTCAGGGAGGTTAAGTAATTTGCCCCAAGTCACACAGGTAGAGAACAGCACAATGGAAATCCAAACCCAGGTTTGTCAGACCTAAAGCCTGTGCCCTTACTCATGAATTTTAATGGGCTGTCCTCATGCTAATTCAGAAGATGGAACCCTCTGCTTCCTAACTGGCCTTTCAGTAAAATATATTTAGAAATGTTTGCCATTTAAACTTACTTAAGGTTCAAAAAGTGATTCTGAAGAGTATACACTATGGGGTTTAAAAATATCTCTTAAAATTAGGACCAGTGGCTCATGCTTATAATCCCAGCACTTTGGGAGGCTAACGCAGGAGGATTGCTTGAGGCCACAAGTTCTAGGATCACCTGAACCCAGGAGTTGAAGGCTGCAGTGAACTATGATCATGACACTTACTCTAGCCTGCATAACTGAGACTGTCTGTTTATAAAAAAGAGAAAATAAGAAAAAGGAAAGAATTCCATTGGATACCTTAATAAATTAGTCATAAGATTTGATCTTTTTTCTGGATTGTCATTTCTTCCTTCTTTTTCTCTTTAATAATACAAGCACTTACACTATGCTGAGTTACGCAAACCATGAAATCCAACTCTAGAACTTGGGTTTATGAAAACAAATGAAAGTGTTGTAATGGTTGCATGCTTTGCTCTGTTCACAGAGATGAGAACCAAAACAAAATACAAATAGGTATGTGTCAAGAAAGAATTTGACTTAAAATTTAGGAAAACATCCTGTACCCCCGACTGTAGGTTTCTTGAGGTCAGAGATCCTATCTTATTTGACTTTTTATCCCCAGAATCCAGCACAGAACTGGGACCTAATAGAAGCTTGATAACTATCTGCCAAAATGGAGGATGGATGGATGGATGGATGGATGGATGGATGGATGGATGGATAGATGGATGAACGACTGGATGGACGAATGGATGGACGGATGGGTGGATGGATGGATGGATGGAAGAATGGATAGGTGGATGGATAGATGGATGAACGAGTAGATGGATGGATGGATGGATGGATGGATGGATGGATGGATGGATAGATGATAGGTGGATGGACAGACGGATGAATGAGTGGACGGACAAATGGATGGATGGATGGATGAATGGATCGATGGATGGATGGATAGGTAGATGGATAGATGGATGAACAAGTGGATGGACGGATGGATGGATGGATGGATGATGGATGAATGGATGGATGGATTATGGATGAATAGATGAATAGGCAGATGGATAGATGGATGGACAAATAGATGGATTGAATGGATGGATGGATGGATGGAGGATGGATGGATGGATAGATGAATAGATAGACGGATGGACAAATGGATGGACGGATGGATGGATGGTGGATGGGTGGAGGGGTAGGTGAGTGGATGGATGAATGGAAGGAGGGATGGAAGAATGGATGGTAAGGTGGATAAGTAGATGAATGGATGGATTTATATCAATAGTTAAATACTGAAATTCTCTGTCAAGAACTCATTCCCTATACGTGCCTATGTCTGTTTTCTGGCTGTATATATATTTTTAAACAGTTCATCCTAGATTAGGATAACTTAATGAACTAGCTATAAAGCCCACTAGCTCTATGACTAAGGGTCAAATGCAGGCCACTGTTGAACTATGACCTCCCCCAATGACAGGCAGACAAATGCTAGCAACCATACATTCCATAGCTGCCCATTTAACAAACACATGGTGAAAAAATAATTTTTCTGGAAGCCTGCCCTATCTGTTGGCACCAAAACCTATTTATAATCCTCTCCATGTGTCCTTCCTATTCTCGAGTGACTGTAGTGGGAAGCAACAGTTATTCCCAAGGAAAATACTTTGGGTCATTTCAGTAACTAATCCAGAAAACAAGTCTTGCTGCAGCACCCTGTGACTCCAACTGAGAGGCAAAGAAAGCGAAAACAAACATCTCTGGCTTGCCTGAACACTGCAGCTTTGGGCTGCCGATTAGAGCGTCTGTGTTTCACTCCAGCAAACACAAGGAGATTGGGACTTCTAAAGACAGACTATGTGAATAGAGTGAAGTGAAACTCACATGAAACTCCAGAAAACCCTTCTTCAACGTGCCTAGGCACTGCAGGGTTCCCAGAAGACTAAAAAGCAGAAAGAAAACTTACAAACAGATAATTTTCCATGTTTAACACAGAGGGGGATAACAAGTAAACAACCAGCAAAAACACTGAATAAACGCCAGCGTTCTAACAAGCAACAAAATATTTCTCTTACAGTAAGGGTGAGACTGCTCTGTGGTTTTACAAAAGCATTTTTACATAAAATAGTATTTCACTTGAGAAAGCTAAAGAAAGGAATGTGAACACTCTATTTAACAAATAAGGGAACTGAGGCTCACCCTCTAAGGTTCGATGTCTTGCTGAAGGTCACAGAACCAGGAAGTGGAAATGGACAGGTTTCCTGATTTGGGGATTTTTGCATCCTTCTCTGATATATTTCTCTTTGCTCAACAAAAACATCTGAGGCCTCACATTGAGTGCCAGGTTATATCCAGGTAGATTCCAAGTTGGGATCAAATCCCATCTTTATGACACTTCCAGATGGGATTTAAGGATTGGAGCCAGAATTCAAGTTGGCTTTCCTCACTCCAAAGCATGTGGGTCCTCCAGGAAGCCATAAGAATTCTCCCAGTATTAAGCCAGCTGGACGAGGAGGGGCGGAGACAGAGAGACAAAAAACCCCACCTACACATCTGGAAACAGATACGAAACTGAATGTGGACTCTCACCATTCCATCTTAAAGCCATCTCAGAGGTAAGGTTCTGCATCTGAAGGCGAACCCTATGGTGGCCTGAACAGATATAATCTGGTTGTCTTTAGTACTATGAAGAGTGCCTTTTTAAGAAGCAAATTCTCCATTTCCAATTAGTCAAGCATCACAGCTTCTCTTATTAGACTATTATTGTTTAATTGTCCCCCTTTCTTACCCCACCTATCCCAACAAACTTGCTGTGAACAGAGCCCAAATCAAGCATGAAAACATGATCAGACTGAAATCTTCAAGTCTCTATACCACACCATCATTTTGCCTCTATCAAGGATGATAAGAAAAAATAAAATCCATCCTGCAGAGGTCCCCAGATGGGGCTGAGGATCCAAAACAGCACAGGGGAAGCCTTTCAAAATGATGCAATAGGGCCAGGCACAGTGGTTCACACCTGTAATCCCAGGACTTTGGGAGGCTGAGGCAGGAGGATTGCCTGAGGCCAGGAGTTCAAGACCAGCCCCAGCAACATAGCAAGACTACCCACCGCACTGCCATGTGTATAAAAACATTGAAAATTTTTAGAAAAATAAAATAAAATGATGGAACACTGGGCCCACCTCTGGAGATTCAGATGAGTGGATGGTCTAGGGGGACCCAGGTATCTGATGCTTGTGCTAGGGTTATTTTAAAGTACACCAGGTAATTCTGATGATCAACCTGCCTAAGAACCCTACCAATATACATAAATACACCTACACCAACCACCCTTGGCAAAAGGCTGTCTTGAAAGCCCAGACCTCCACGTGTAGACCCACTAAGTGCCAAACACAAATGGAATCTACACACCATGCAATCTCATGTAATCCTTACATCTGCAAGGGTGGCACATTGATGCCCATTTTACAGATTTTAAAAACACAGTTCAGTGAGATAGACTGATTTGCCCAAGCATGTCTGAATGTCTAGGTATTCCCAGGAAGTTTGCTCTGTGCTCCTAAATTGCATGGAAAAATCTCCTTCTAAGAAAAAGAGCCAAAGCAAATACTAGAATACAGAGATAAATGTATTGGAGAAGCTGGTGCTGGTAGAAAGAATATCTTGATTTAATTTCACATTACTGATTAATATAACTGGGAAATAAATGCTAGTGGAAACAGACGTCCCAATTTTATAAGCTCCAGGAGAGTCCAATTTTCCGGGCACAGTGAGAATGATAAGATCCTGTCAGATTTCACCCAGGAACTGGGCCAAACAATTTCATTAGCCTGTAGTTCAGCCTGCCCCAGCCTGGGTGACCCATTCAGCAGCCACGAGCAGGGATGAAGGCAGAAAATGCCCACTGGCAGGGAAACAAGATACGACTCACCAGGCTGGGGACAAGGGAAGCCCATTTCAATCAGACAGTGGAGTAGATTCAAATCTACTTTCCCTCAGTGTGCACAGAATCCAAGAATCACTGTGGGATCCCCAGAGGACAGCATGAAATACTTTGACACCCTTATGCAGGACACCTCCATCCAGCCCTCATTCTCTTAGCAGAAGGATATCATTTCTTCCCAGAATGCTCTGGGGCAGAAGCCAGATGCGGTCACCTTCCTGGAGTTAGGTCAGAGCTAAGTGCCAGGACAGCTACCTCTCTATGACTGCCTCACTCACTCAGTGTATTCTTGGGCAAGTCATTTCACAGTGGGCCCGAGTTTATAAAACGAAGAGGTAAAAAAAAATCAACTTCAAATTCCTTGCCATCTCTGACAATAGACAAAACCAAGATCCATAGTCAAAACCAAGCTGACCAGATAAAGTCTGTAGGGGGATTGAATCCCAAAAGGCAGACCACAGAGAAGGGAGAAAAACCAGCCTGCGTGTAATCATATTCACCCAAGCTCACCTGTTGTGGATATGCATTGCAGAAAAGCATGCAGATAAGGAGAAAATAGTTATATGGGAAAAGGAAAAGGTGGAGACCCAGAGAAAAAGAATGTTCGCCTTAAATGTCCCACCAGGGTGGACTCAGATACAATGACCAATCTCCAAATCTTCCTTCGGATCGCCAAGTCGTTCAGCTACTTCTAGAACAAATATGTATTGAGTAACTTCACTGGGAGACAGGACACTGAGCTCAACTATTATCCTTATCCTTACGATGATTACTATTTAATTAGGGCAGCTCGGGGAATAAAAAGACATGTCTAATTAAGTGATGCTCTGATTCCCTAAATAGATTTTTTAAATCCACCATTAAGATTCAGAATCTGTTCAATTCTTTCCCACTGGACTCACACATTCCAAAGGAATATCAGGCAGTCGACTTTAAAACAAAAGGACCACAAGTCTCCAGGGCCAGAGAACAGAAGGGGTAGCTGCATACACCACTGGCTGCAGACTGTCTGACTTCCTGAGCAGATACAAGCAAAGGCCAAGTGCCCTCAAGGGAATTCAAAAGCCCCTACCATCCCCCCTCCCATGCTGTGAGCCTGGGACAGATTGAGTTTCAGCCACAGAACAGTTCACTGCACTGGCCTGATGGAGAGGGCTTATCCTGAACACTGCTAGGATCATGTCCCAGGAAAAAGAGCCTACAAGTGAACAAAATTAGGCCATCCTAAGAATCCCCTTTAACAAGTGCTTTGGAATTTCAGATGCTGGAACGATCTATCCTGTAGTAGACTGACAGGTTGTTATTTTAAAAAAACAAAAACAAAAACAAAAACAAAACCCAGCCCTTCTTAAACTAATGATTGCTGCTCCCACACAGCAAACTAATCACTAACTAGTCCTCTGCCTCTCACTGAATGCACCACGTCCATTCCTTTAGGCTTTTAAAGCATTTACTTCTCCATTAGCTTATGTGGCATATAAGATCCTGGGAGATGCGCAGAGAAGGTGGCATTGGGCCCACTGGACAGATAAAGAAACTAATGCTCAGTAGTTCAGAGACTCTGCTGAAGCCTCCCAGCTGATAAGCAGTGAACTGGTTTTGCTACCTCATCCCTTACTGCCTGTAGCATGGGTGTGCAGAGAGACAACAGACACCTTTCATCAGTTGTGACATCGGCAACTAGGAATGAGGCATAAGGAACACAGAGCTCCTGCACTCCATTCCCTGATGGAGTGCCAGTCCCTTGCACAGCTGCGCCTTCTAAATTAAACACACGCACTCTCCAAGAGTAGTTTCCTAGGAAAACCAGACTACTGTCCTTTAGGAACCAACCCTGCACCTGCAGAAAAGCCTTCAACAAAACCAACTGTGAAGGCTTTGCCGCAACAGTTCTCAGAACAGCTGCCCTGTCCTGCCACAGCACAGGAGATCATCCCATCTTGGCAAACCCCATTGCAACCATGTTTCCATGCTGCAGCCTTAGGGGAATGAAAATATCAATTTGAGCCAAGCAAATCTAACAGGCTATCATGCAAAACGCTGGTGTCAAATCAAGCCTCAACCAGTAATTATCCATCAAGCAGGGCCATAATAACTGGCTCCCTGAGTCACGTCGCTGGGAGGGAGGGAGGTGGTTACTGAAGAGGGAGTTGGAATTGGACAAGTGGCAGCCTTAAGAGAAAGGCGTTCATCTCACTTTTCTACAGATTCTTCTACAGGTTAGGGGGTTCTACCCAAACCTTTCCCCACCGAGGTCAAAACCCATCCTGTGATTGCCTTGAGGCACTGATGATTCTTAATGCACTGGGGCAGATTACCGCCAGTACCCTCCACTTAGTTTAAAGGAAGTTGTCTTTAGCTAATGGTCTGAAAGGTGCTTCCTTTCCCAGCTGCTGTCATTAAACTAGCAAAACATTAATTTAAACTCTTACGGTAAGGGGGTTTCCTGGAAATTCCTTAAAGGAAGTCTGTAATTGACAGTGTGGTTAAACGTCATATAGATAGCACAAAAAGCCGAATCATATACAATTAGTGAAGGCTCAAGTCCCCTTGTAGACAAATAGCACTTTTGTTTATAAGAAGTATTGTGCCATACCCCTGTTTAGGGTTGGGACTATTAGGAAGAAAGAAACAGACACACACACACACACACACACACACACACACACACACACACCCTTTGACGCTTGGGCCTCAAAGCTCAACATGACATTAGCTCCAACTCTATAATTTTATTGAAGAGAAGAAAGAGTTAAAAAAAAGATGAGGAAAAGATTTTAAGAAAACAACAGTTTCTATTAAAATGCATAGCACCATCTTGCAAAAGATGAAAGGACTTAGTAGAAACACCATAAACCTCAGAATTACACAGTAAATGGCTTCTTTTGTTTAAGGCAAATTAATATTGGATCACAGATAAAAAAAAATAAACCCTCCCAACATCCCCAGCTGACGGATGCTACATTCATTATGCAGCTTGGGAGACTGCCTGTTGACTATTTTGTAGAAAAATGAATGAAGGGTTGGTTATAATCACCTTCCCACTCAAATCCTGTCTCATTACCTGAAGTGTTTTTCCTGCAAAGTGACACACAAGTGATTTTCTAGTCTTCACTTTCTTCTCATAAGCCACCATATGCAGGGCGAGTGAAAGTCCAGGGTGTATTAACTATGCCGGGGAATCTGCCCGGGGTCCTTCAAAGTGCTTCCCAGAACACGGTGTACGCACATTATGTCTGCCTAGCTCTTTATCAGAGTCCAGTTGAATCTGGGACAAAGGCAACTGACAACCTCTGAATATCCCTTACTGAGCCCAAATAATTAGTGAAGGAAATACAACACGATAACATGTGTATCATCCAACTCTTCCCTCTTACTCATGTGCTCCTGTCATACAAATGAATGGCAGGCTTGCTGACTCAAAGGCAGTCTTCACTTTTATTTTTTTGAGACAGTGTCTCGCTCTCTCACCCAGGCTGAAGTGTGCTGGCACAATCATGGCTCACTGCAGTCTTGAACTCCTGGGCTCAAGCGATCCTCCCACCCCAGCCTCCCATGTAGCAGGGACTAGAGGCAAGTGCCACCATGCCTGGCTAATTTTTTTATTTTTATTTTCGTCAAATCAGGGTCTCACTACGTTGCCCAGGCTGGTCTTGAACTTCTGAGCTCAAGTGATTCTCCCACCTCAGCCTCCTAAAGCGCTGGGATTACATGCATGAGCCACCAGTTCTGGGCTCAAAGGTGGTCTTGACTCAGAGGAGGGTATTTCTCACTGCCAAAGTGACCTTAGATCCAAAGTTATTCAGTATGATACTCAGTGGGAAAAGGCACTGACACATAGTAGGTATTCAAAAAGTCTTAGACACTACACGAAGAGAAGGGAGCAATTATAAAATGCCTGGCTTCATTTCGCCAAGCTTATCAGGAGTCAGCTTAAGGAACACCCATCTGTGTCATTCACCACCATCACGCTGATTCCACACTTGCTGCAGAGATGGGATTCTTCCTGGGGCCAGGTTCCCAGGTCTCTTTTGAGGCAAAATTTCTCTTCTAGGAATCTGGTAAAGCCTCTGAAGTAGGGTGCGGGGAAGGCACCTAGAACTAGGGACTTCAGTGTGGCCAGAGGACAGCCGCCTCAGCATCATCACCCGGGAGCTGGCTCCAAATGCAGGATCGGACCCCAGGCCAGCCCATGAAATCACAACCTGCAACTTAACCCCAACCCCAGGAAGTCCCGCATGCACCTAAGTGTGAGAAGCTCTGGTCTATAAGTGGTGATTGCAAACAGGGCTCTGGAAGCCCCTGCACGACCCCCTGGTTCTCCAGACATTAAAACTGACAAGCTTCAGAAGGAAGAGGGCACTGATGACCAAAATATGAGGCTGTCAATAGCTTGCTGCTGCCTTGTATAGACAGACGGGGATTAAATTGGCTTCGAGAGACTCATCCAAGCACAGATGCAATAAAAGGCTCTGAGGATGAAGCCCAGGAATCCTCCCAGGTGCTGAGCTTGGGGTGCACTTTTAATTTTACTGGACAATTCTTGGCCTTCTCTTATGGGGCACCCAAGAGTTTGCAAAAGAAAAAGTCTGCAGAGATCAAATTCCAGCTTCCCCCAGTTACTGAACCACTCAGCCTGGGAACTTACTAAACCTCACAGGCCTCTTCCTTTATCCTTAAGTGGCAATAACAGCCGTGATGGAAGAGATTTGGAAGGGGAGGTGGGGAAAGAGAATGCATGAAGAGTGCTTAGAGCACAGAAGAAGTGCTCAGTAAACATCAGTTATTGCCTTTTCACCATTTGTAACTCTAGAAGGAAGAACAAACAGGAACATTTTGCTCTGTGATCAACTTAGGCACAGGAGAGAAGGTAGAGAAAAGGAAATAAATCCAAAGAAGCCCAACAAGGAACACAAATTCAAAAACACATTTCTTCTAGGCTCTCCTGATGCGCCCTTTCCTGTTGGTGCCCAAAGCTTCCATTCCTCTTTACAGCACGGTGGCCCTTTAATTCAGCATGACTAGTGGTGACTTAGGAGTCAGCACGTCCTAGGGGCTCCCCCAGGCAAAGAGGCCAATTTTCAATGGATGGTGTGTCACCAGGGAGCCTCAGAGGAACAGTATAAAAGCACCTCACTCTTTTATCTGCCCATCTCCCCTCTTGGAGTTCAGATGGGTCAAAGGCATGGACTCAGAAGGCTCAGGCACGTTTCATAAGCTCTTAGGCCCTCTCTTTCTAACCAAGTGGATGGAAGAAATGATGGCCACCTTGTTGCTTTACAGGTCAATTTGGAAATTGTCAAAGGCAGTCACACATAAGGGATGATGACTAGTAAGAGTAAAGAAAAGCCACAAAAAAAAATTGCACAGATGATTGCTTTAGTAGCTTGTATTTTCACACAAGGATCTGAGCCAATCATATAAATCATATAAATACGCTTCTCACCAGGATATGAACAGACACCGTGCTCTCTGCTGAACAAGAGAGAAGCAAGAGCCAGGGTCTCTGCTCTCCCAACTAATATTTGCTCAGTGTTGCCCCTAGGGGACATGTGACATTGTTTGGAGACATTTTTGGTTATCACAACAAGTATGTAGTGAGTAAAGGCCAGGAATGCTACTGGACTGCCTGCGCTGCACAGGATAGCTTCCTGCAATGAAGATTTTGTTCAGCCCTCAATGTCAACACTGCCAAAGTTGAGCGTCAACTCCGATCTGCCCGGAACCCCTTCTCTTATCCACTGCACTACATTGTCTCCCTTCGTGTTTTCTATAATTCTGAAGACAAAATCACTTTTTTTTCTTTCAGATGGAGCCTTGCTCTGTCACCCAGGCTGGAGTGCAGCGGCGCGATCTCGGCTCACTCCAATCTCCGCCTCCCAGGTTCAAGCGATTCTTCTGCCTCGGCCTCCTGAGTAGCTGGGACTACAGGCGCGCGACACCACGCCCAGCTAATTTTTGTATTTTTAGTAGAGACGGGGTTTCACCATGTTGGCCAGGATGATCTCAATCTCTTAACCTCATGATCTGCCTGCCTCGGCCTCCCAAAGCGCTGGGATTAGAGGCGTGAGCCACCGTACCCAGCCCAAAGTAAAATCTTTTAAACAGGACCATATTCAGATTGCCACAGCTCTGTAGCCAATGCTGAAAATTAAAAACACACAAAAATGCCCTGTGCACATTGCTCTCCTTTGACCGTCTCTAACGCTCACACCCCAACGCTGTTGAACTTGCTTTTCCCTCTGCCCCAGCCCCATCACACAGTATAAAAGCACCTCACTTTTTTATCTGCCCATCTCCCCTCCTGGAGTTCAGATAGGTCAAAGGCATGGACTCAGAAGGCTCAGGCACGTTTCGTAAGCTCTTAAGCCCTCTCCTTCTAACCAAGTGGATGGAAGAAATGATGGCCACCTCGTTGCTTTACAGGTCAATTTGGAAATTGGAATTGAACCTATAGGTTCAGGGCTCACACACTCCCTCCTTCACATCACCTATGGCCTTCTCAATAAGGCCTTTCCTGACAGTCCCCACCCTCTCCCCAAGCCCTTCCATAGCATCCGTCACCCTCAGGCGAGTCAGGAGTTTTTATTTGTGTATTATCTTACTCCTCCCGCTAGACTGTAAGCTCCAGGAGGGCTGGCATTTTCTCCTGTGTCACGGCATTTTCCTCACCATCCCTAACAGTGTCTGGCACATAGCAGGAACTCAAAGGATATTTAGTGAAACAAGGATGAATGAATGAATGAAAAAACAAGCTAGATTTTATTTCTTCCCTAGGAATTTGAGAGCTTTAGCTTTCCCCAAGCTTTAACACCATCAGAGGGAAAGATCTCTGTATAGAACCTGGTTCATCTTGCTACAAGATGAACAATAACCACCGTAATAACCACTGCTCTATATCAGGGGCTGGCACATTTTTTCCTGTAAGGGGTCAGATAAGTGTCTTCAGCTTCGCGGGCCCATTCAGTCCATGGAACAGCTATTCAGCTCTGCCGTTATTGCACAAAAGTGGCACAGAAAGTACACCAACGAGGAAGCATGGCTGAGTGCCAGCGGAACTTTATTTAAGGACATTGAAATTTGAATTTCATAGACTTTTCATGTGTCGAGAAATATTATTTTTCTTTTGATATTTTTCCTCAACCATTTTTAAATGTAAAGATGATTCTTAGCTCACAGGGTGTATAAAAGCGTGAGATGGGCTAGATTCAGCAATGAATTTCGATGGTTTATTCAATAATGAGACACCACATTAAAACGGCCCAGAGTCCTTTCACAATGGCTATCTCATTCATCCTCAGAACAATCATAACAGGTTGGTTCTTCATATCCTTCTTTACCCCAGTTTACAACGGAGGAAACTGAGGCACAAAGTGACTCACTGATATAGTTCAGATATTCGTCCCCTCGGATCTCATGTTAAAACGTGATTGCCAGTGTTGGACATGAGGCCTAGTGTGTCATGGGGGCAGATGTTCCCATCCTGGGGGAATGAGTAAGTTGTCACTCTCTTGGTTCCCATGAGATCTGATTGTTAACAAGAGCCTGGCACCTCCCTCCCCAGTCTCTCTTGCTCCCTCCCTCACCATGTGATAGGCCAGTTTTTCTTTGCCTTCCATGCTGAGTGGAAGCTTCCTGAAGCCCTCACCAAAACCAGACACTGACCTCATGCTTCATGTACAACCTGCAGGACTGTGAGCCACGTAAACCTCTATCTCTTTTTTCTTTTATGGTTTTTGTTTTGTTTTGTTTTGTTTTAGAGAAATGTTGTAAAGCACAGCATATCCCAGCACCAGGAATGGCGTGGAGTCGCAGCAGCAGGGACAGGCAGGTGACCCCACAGAGTCTCACATGGCGAAGAGGATGAGGACAGCAACCATCAAACACAAAAGCCCCATCAGCTCAGACAGGGCAAAGCCCAGAATGGCATAGGAGAAGAGCTGCCGCTTGAGAGACAGGTTTCTGGCACAGCCAATGACCAAGCTGCCAATCACTGTTCCAATGCCAGCCCCTGAACCACCCACACCAACTGTGGCTGCCCCAATACCAATCGCACATGGCTGCTGTGTCAATGTCCTGGGAGACAGCCCTGGTCTGGAACTCCCATGTGGCCACCTAGACTGGGGAGCTGCTGTAGGAAGTCTGTTTAGATGAATTCTCTGATCTATTCATGAAGGAGGCAGACATGGGCCTGATTAGATCCCTGGTACAAGAGCAGATCAGAGCTGAAGAAATGAGTAATGCTAGGGGTCTGCATTTTTTCAGTCTGCCCTCCCACTGCCCTGCAGCCCCTGCTCAGTCCACAGTGCTCGCCCAGCTCTAACCCTCTTTTCTTTAAAAATGATTCAGCCTGGCCGGGCACAGTGTAATCCCAGCATTTTGGAAGGCCAAGGCAGGTGGATCACGAGGTCAGGAGTTTGAGACTAGCCAGGCCAAGATGGTGAAATCCTGTCTCTACTAAAAATACAAAAATTAGCCAGGCATGGTGGTGCATGCCTGTAATCCCAGCTATTCAGGAGGCTGAGGCCGGAGAATTGCTTGCACCCGGGAGGCAGAGGTTGCAGTGAGCCAAGATTGCACCACTGCACTTCAGCCTGGGTGACAGAGTGAGACTCCATCTCAAAAAAATGACTCAGCCTTAGGTATTTCTTTATAGCAACATAAACAGACTCAGACAGTGACTTATCCAAGGTTGTCGAGCCTTAGCCTTCTGATGCCACTGCTAGAATTCTTCCTGCATTTAACAGACTTTCTGAAAACCTTGCCAATAATGAATACAAAGACCTCAGCTAATCCACCATTGACTCAGAGAATAGCAGGGAGTATTCCAGTGAATCGAGCACTGGAATCAGCAGAGATTCTTGTGTGAAGACACAAATACCAAAGCAACAAGAGGCTCACCGGCATCACCCATCTTACGGCACAGACAGCCGTTCGACTTGCCTTGGAGAAAGAAAAGGTGGAGGCCAGCACCCTCCTGCCCTTTGGTGTTACAGAAAAAAGTTACTGATGCAGAAAATTGGTTGTGTTGCCCAGGATGGCAAATGAGAATCCTAAAGGTGAAGGCTTCATAATAAACACACAGGGGTTATATGTTAGTACCTAAGCCAGAATTCTTTTTTCCACCTTAATTTCATAAACATTCTAGAATGGTAATTAAGACACTCAAATCAAATGCAAACACTGGGGCTGGGGGAGATTTACCTCCCAGATCTGAGAAGTCTGAACCGCACTCCTCTTGCTTATGAATTTAACAATAACCTCTGAATATACACAATATCACCTTTTAACTCTCTCTGATATTATTGCAAACAGTATTCTCCCCATGTATGTGACACATGGCACAGACATACTAAGCTTCTGTGTTTCAAATTGCAAACACTAAGTCAAGGAAGGGTACTACCCTGGCCCACCTCCCCCGCCCCCCTCCTGGAGTCAGGCAGAAATGCAAAGGTAGCCTTAAGCTCCACCCCTGAAGACCTGTACACCTAGACTCAGGAGGGCAATGGCCATGCAAACCAATGGCCTAGCTCGGTGTCTCATGTGCAACCTGTAGTTGCTTGCCACTCCCAAAACGCTTTTGCTGGGGAATTTTTAAGGCAACTGTTAAAGCCTAATGGGGTCTCCAAGAAAACATCTGAGACATGCTGATTGGTGAAACCTAAACACAAAAGGCTGGGCACCTGAGGCTGTTCTTCACACTCTGAAATTCAAGATGGCACCTCCAGTTGGGTCCTGTCCATTGTATTGGTAGTATCTGGCTTACTCTATCTCCAAAATGCTTTCCCCTCTCCCACCTCTGCGCTGGTCCTACAACCAACCATCTAGCCTGAATTCAACTCCCTGAAAAATACTTTTCATCAGGTTCTTTTCTGTTTAGGAAAACTTCCATAGTCCTTTTCTGGAGAAACTCCCTTCGCCTCAATAATAGCCTATATTGGTGACCCTATAATTGGTTTCCCAAACCAAGACACTTAAAATAAAAGGGGGCACTGTTCATAATTATGCTAGGACAAGAGCAGTAAATGGGACTGTCCCGGAAAAACTGGGACAGAGAATCACCCCAGCTCTAAGGCCTGGGCGGGAGAATATCCTGACTTAATTTGTAAACTGTCCTATCTTTTTAACTGAACAGTTCCTAGCATACCACCTGACATGCACAGGCACTCGATAATAAATATTTGTGGAACTGAATCTATAAAACAGGAGACTTAAATGATATCACAGATACTACTAACTAGAATGAATTTGCCTCCACTAAGGATCCTCTAGATCACTACAAAGTAAAATCATACCCGAAAATCACTGCTTCTGATAATCTATTTCATTTTCTTTCTACCCTGCACTTTTCTTTTTCTCTCTCTCAAGTGAGTCTCACTGTGTCGCCCAGGCTGGAGTCCAGTGGTGCAATCTCAGCTCACTGCAACCTCCAACTCCCGCAGTTCGAGTCATTCTCCTGCCTCAGCCTCTCGAGTAGCTGGGACTACAGGCGCCTGCCGCCATGCCCAGCTAATTTTGTATTTTGAGTAGAGACTGGGTTTCACTATGCTGGCCAGGCTGGTCTTGAACTCCTGACCTGGTGATCTGCCCGCCTCAGTCTCCCAAAGTGCTGGGATCTCAGGCTTGAGGTACCCCGCCCAGCCTATCCTGGACATTTTTAAATCTCTCACTAATAGGGATTTTGCATATCTCAATAATTAATAGTACAGTCAGCCCTCTATAACTTCAGGTTCTGCATCTACAGATTAAATCAACCACAGATTTAAAATATGTAGGGGGAAAAAATACAATAATTTTAAATGTACAAATAAAAAAACAATACAGTGTAATAACCACTCAATAGCATTTACACTGTATTAGTTATTAATACCATAAGTGATCTAGAGATGATTTAAAGTACATGGGAGGATGTGTGTAGGTTATATGCAAATACTACCCCATTTCATATCAAGGACTTGAGCTTCCTTGGATTTTGGTATTTGAGAGGGGTCCTGGAACCAATCCTCCGTGGATACCCAGAGAAGACTGTGGTTCCCATTACTGAGTCCTGCATTTGTTAAGGACCCAGGAACCTCAGCTACATTCTCCCAGCAGCCCTAATGAGGAAAGTGATAGTATACTTAGTCTACAAGTGAAGGAATTGAGGCTCTGCAAGGACAGATAATTCACTTGTAGTCACAGACTCTGCCCAAGGTCATTCCCTTCCATTGACCAGAAAACTCACCAACCAGAACTTTTCAGTTCCAAAGCATTATTTTTTTAAACCATTTCATGACCAAGGCAAGGTGGCATAACATTTAGCAAACTAAAAAAGCCATGAAATGGGTCATGCGTGGTCCAACTATACCGCTGGCTGTCAACTGCATTTACTATAACATAATGTACATTCAAACTCAGGAAAGCAAGAAGACCCAGAAGAAAGCCAGCAAAACCCGTTAATAACATACAGCACACGCCTTCTATGAGCAGAAAGCAGAAAGGCAGAAACTGGCATCCCGCTCTCCAGGTTTCAAAGAAGTTTCTTTGGCCAGCCTCACAAGTGGGAAACATAATTTCCTGAGCAATGCAAAGAAGGAAGTCCCTGCTTGCCTGAAGGGAGGTGAGGACAAGGCTGGGAGGAGGAAGAGAGGTTCTATTATTAAACAAGACAGATGAAAACTCCTTTTGAAAAACGTAAGGGAACTTAGGCTTTAAACTTCCTGAAGGTGGAGACTAATTCAACCCAAGGTTGTCCCCAACTTCCCCAGCATTTTGTCCAACTTATCTTTCTCAATGAAATTCCACACACAAAGTCTAGAAAATTTATCTTCCATAATGCTTTGCTTTATGGTAATTTCAAACAAAAGGTTTTGGGGTTTTTGTTTTGGTTTGTATTTTCTGAGACAGGGTCTCACTCTGTCCCCAGGCTAGAGTGCAGTGGCACGATCTCGGCTCACTGCAACCTCCGACTCCCTGGTTCAAGCGATTCTCCTGCCTCAGCCTCCCGAGTAGCTGGGATTACAGGCACATGCCACCACACCCGGATAATTTTTGTATTTTTAGTAGAGACGGAGTTTCACCATGTTGGCCAAGATGGTCTCAATCTCCTGACCTCGTGATCCACCTGCCTTGCCTCCCAAAGTGCTGGGATTACAGGCGTGAGCTACTGTGCCCAGCCGGGGTTTTTTTTTTTTAAGTAAAATATACATGTTTAAAGTGCCCCCTCCAACCTACTCATTTTAAAATATGTATAAATTTCCCAAATCTATAAGCCTAGGCTCTCATGAGTATATTTCTTAAATTATAAGCTATCAAACATTTTACAGTAAAACAATGGGTTGTTGACTCCTCTCTCTTAAAAAAAAAATCGAGAAACTCACATACACTTAAAAGAATCACTAACCAACTTCTCATAAATACACTCCCAGGAAATTAACTAGCATCTCAATCACAACAAAGGGAAGGCTTTGTCTGCCAAACAACACATTCTCTTCATTAGTGTCTCCCTTGTATTGATTATGGAAGACATGCTGTACAAACAGTGTTTCCACAAAGAGGAGCGAGGAGCAAAGTTTTTCTGCAGTCACTGAATTTAATAGTCACCCACTCCCTGCAGATTAAATTCTGCTGCTGGATTCTGCTGCTGGAATCACATTCAGCCGTCATTGATCTCAAAGGCTTTAAACCAAGCAAGGTAGGCATGGTGTTTCCCACAGCTCCCAGCCATATAAACATTCAGCCTAAAAATGAACTGGGTTCTAAGCACAGCACGAAGTAACATTCTTATCTTCATCATGCATAAATTGCCAACAGCAGTTCACAGTCTCCGACCCTTCCCCCATTTCTGGTTCAAGGGCCCCCATGTAGTCACATGGCTGTTGTCTAGGACCAACATTGCATGAAATGGAAGTAGGGTTTGGTTAAGATCGGTTTAGCAGTAGAAAGCCAGATAGAGTTGTAAAAAAATGTTTCAGCATATCTCTTGCATAAACACTGTTGTATGAGGTCTTGCTAAACAAAAAAATGAATATGTGGATGACTACATTTGTCAGCCTCCTCAAGACCAAGTCCTGGCCCATGGAATGGGAGCAGAAGTGATGGGGACCTCTTCTGGGCCTGCTCAGTAAGCTCAATGTCCTTATCCCCTCCAGCTAGATGCCAGAAGAGTACATGACCTTGAGGGTGGCCTTGAAAGCCTGTGTTAAAGATGGAAGATCCTCAAGATGGAAGGAGCCTAGCTCCCTGAAACACCAAATGGAGGAGAGCTGCCCAACCAAGAACACCTAATCAAGAACTTATTTCACATCAGTGGGAAATAAGTTTTTCTTGTGTTCATTCACCAAGATTTTAGGGCTTATGTTACACAGAAGTTCATGTTATCTTAAATAACACAGGCAATATGGAATGTCCATTTACAAATATCTAAATTAGAGGCCCCACTGGATCTCAGGCTTGCTAGCATGTACCTATCCATGAATTCCAATGTCTCATGTCATTCATGAGTTCCACTCTATTATTGCACACCTCTGCAACCATGGTTGGTGGGGGATGGGAGCCTTTTACTGCAATCTCTGCCAACGTGTTGAAATCCCATCTCTACTAAAAATACAAAGATTAGCTAGGTGTGGTGGCAGGTGCCTGTAATTCCAGCTACTTGGAACTGGAGGCTGAGGCAGGAGAATCACTTGAACCCAGGAGGCGGAGGTTGCAGTGAGCCAAGATCGTGCCATCAGACTCCACCCTGGGCGACAGGGTGAGACTCCATCTCAAAAGAAGAAAAAAAAGAAAGAAAGAAAGAAAAGAAAGTCATCATAGGGAAGATGACCTGGCAGGGGTTTGAGGGATAATAGTTGTTCCGGTTGGGCTGAAGTGATGGTGGTGATGATGGTGGCAGTGGGGGTAATCATGGCAGTGATGGTGGTAGTGGTAGTGTAGAAACAACAGTGGTAACAGTAGCATAGAAGGAAGATAAAAGCATTTAAGAAAGAAAAAATCTTACTTGCAAAGAGGTTCAAGGAGACCGGCTATCAGAAAGACTGTCACACCACATAAATAATCACAAGAGATATTCACCTCTACCATGGCCACATTTCTTATATGGTGATCATATCCACAAGAAGCAATCATATCATTGCCAAGTTAAGGATAAAGCTGTTGGTTGGATAATCCAGGCTTACGGAAAATGGTCAAGATTTCTTTTATTCGGGGGACCAGAATGAGACAGAGTGACCCTGTTATTCAAGGTAAAAAGGTTTATTTTGCTTCGTTTTTCCCAGTTATGGAATGTGATGCACACCCTTGCTTCTACAGCAACAGGGCAAAGTGTAAATTCTGCTTGACAAAAAGCACACCTCTATTGAGCATTTCTTTCTTTCTTTTTTTTTTCCAGATACTGATATGCACTTTACAACTCTTACTTAATCCACACGACAATCCTGGCAGGGAGGAAAGGAGGTGACGATACTTACTTTACAGAGGAAGCAACTGAAGCTCAGAGAGGGTGAGAAACCTTCCAGGGTCATGAAGCTTTAAATAAATGACACGAACCAGCTTCAAACCCAAACAATCTGATGCCAGAGCTGAGCAGATCAGATTTGTAAGCTAAGGGGCAGGTATTACAGGCAGAAGGAACAGCAGTACAAAGGTGTCATGGGTGGGGGAAACAGAACAGTATATGGAGGGAACTACCAGAAGTCAGAGGAGAAAAGAATTCCTCATCTGGGTGTGGCTCAAAGGCAAGAAGACCAGTGAGTACCCTCTGTCCTAGACTGGTAAGTGGGTGAGGGTGTGCTTGCATACAAAACTGTGAGGTTAGTTTTCATGGTAGATTGCAAAAAACACCCCAATCCCATACACCTCCTGATGCACTCCCTTGGCGCTGCGACTCTGCAGTGCCATCCAGGGCAGGGCGGTCTGGGTCTGCCAGGAGCTCAGCCATGTGACTTGCTGTGGCCAATGGGATGGCAGCAAACATGGTGGGGAGGGGATGAGAAAAGGACTTAAAGCAGTTACATGAGTGGCTCACTGGCTCTTGCACCTTTGACGGACCCATGAGAATTTGCCTGGGCTACAGCACTAGAGGAGGATGAGAGAGACACAGGAAGCTGAGACAAATCATCTCAGTCATTCCCCCCAGCCAAAGCCATCCAGATACACAAGCAAGGCCAGCCAAGACCAGCAAAGCCCTCTGGCCAGCCCAGATGTGTGACAACACTTACTATCGGGTGCTACTGAGGTAGTTTGCTGGGCAGCATTGTGGTGGCAATAACTGATGAGTACTATCGCCGTCATTCCCATTTTAGAGATGGAGAAACTAAGGCCCAGAGAAGGGAAGAAACAGGATCAAGATGGCACGGCTGGCAAAAGTGGCAATCTGAAAGCAAGCAGTGGTGCCAGAGCCTTTGCCCTTAGCCATTTTCATGTGCTGGAACTTCTCTCAAGGAAGCCACAAAAGCAGAATCTATCTCAGCATGAGGCAAAGCGTGCTGCCTGGCTCCCAGGTGGGGCCGCTGGGCTGGGAGAAGGGGCTCTGGATAGCCTGCTAATTGGCAGCATTCAGCCTCTCCAGTCATTGATTGAGGTTGGCAGTGATGGAGACCATCTGCTCACACTCCACTTCCTTGCCCTCCAGGAGCTCTGCAACACGCAGAGGGAGCCGAGCACACCTGAGCTTACCCCACCTGTCCCTGCACTGAACAGTCGCAGCTCAGACCCTTCTCTCCAAAGATGCCTTCCGGGGCAGCACCTGGAGCCAGCAGGGGCTCTCTCTCCAGCTGCGCTCCTCCCCTCCACATCTTCCAGCTTGGCAGTCCCTTCCAGGAAGTCTGCAGCAATGTCTCCAGCACCTGCCTCTGCTCCCACCTTCCATCACCTCCCCTCCTTGTTTCCAGATTGCTTATGCCTGGCTATGAGGTTCTCCCATTTAGAGGTCGACCGTTCTGACAGCCAGCTGTATATGTCCTCTCTCCCCTGCCCGTGGTCCCTCCTCTAGCCAAGTGACGAATGACGGCTTGGCAAAGAAAGTACAAGCCCCTGCCAAGATAAAAGGTCTCTCCGAGCAACTCTCAAGAGTTACTGTATCCTCTTAGCCTTCCCGCCCAGGGAATGTTTCCTGCACAGTTTCCATCTTTGCCAGACACCGGAATCCCAAAGGTGATCGCTGTAAATTTAGCACCTGGACGACGTTTCTCAAACTGGCACAGCAGAGCTAGAATCCTTGAAAGTGCCTGTTTGAAATGGAGGTTCCAAGCCTCATCCCGGCCCTAATGAATCAACTATCTGAGGGGGACCTCTGAGTAAGTTTCCACGTGATTCCTGCACTCCAACATTTGAAAACAGCCTTACCCAAGTGCAGGCCCATCCTCCCCAAGTCATCAAGTAATTTACATGCGTCATCTCGCCTCTGCCTCACTTCAACTCTAGAAACAGATACTATTTTTCTCCCATTTTAGACATAAGGAAACTGAGGCTTTGTGATGTTATATAACCCCCAGTTCACACGGCTAATACGTGGCAATGTTGGACTTTGAACAAAACTGAATCCCATGATCACAACCCGCTCTGAAATATGCCTGCAATAGGTGGCTTAAGTATTTCAGGATGCTGATGAAACTGAATATCTGTGTTCGCTTGTCATGCTTCTCTCTGTCCCCCAAAACCATATGAATGGAAACGCACAAATCAGACACCAGATTTTTGGGACATTCCTTCCATCGTCACTTGTTGAGTGAGTGGTGAATAACTACCATATTTCCAGGATTTGAAGAATGACGTGGTGACACCCCCAGTTCTCAAAATGTTTCTCCTTGAGTTGATTGTAAGTCCTGTTCCAGCCTCACTTCCCACCCAGTGACAGGAGGTGGGGTGACTTAGGAGTAACAACAACGCTAGCTATCTTTATAACTCCCCATCACAGAGATGATGCTTTCCATCACCTCTCACCTCATCTTATTTTTTTATAGCAAAGCACGAGACACAAAACAGGCAGATAATGAAACAATGGACAATTAAAGCTGAACTGCTAAGCAAATAATAAGGGAGTGAAAGAAACAGCTACATTTGCTGAATGCTTGCCAAGGCCAATAACCTGTGTTAAGCTCGTTACATATATTATCTAACTTGGCCCTAAGTGATATGATCTCCATTTTACAGATGAAGAAACTTAAGAAACTTAAGGTGACAGAGGTTAAAGTAACTTGTCCGAGGTTGAGCAGCTAGTTAATGGTACAGCTGTGACTCCAACCCTGAGTCACTCTGAAATCAACTGCTCTGAAAATACTCGCTATGCAAAGTGCAGGCCCCAGACAGGCAGCATCGACGTCACCCAGGAGCTTTTCAGAAATACAGATTCTCAGGCCACACCTCTGACCTATTAAATCAGGACCCAGGGAGCGCACAGTGAAGTCTGAGAAGCACTCATCTAGAACAGGGTTGCTTAGCCTCTGAACTACCGACATCATGTGCTTGGTAGCTCCCTGCTGGGGGTTGTGGGGGGTGCTGTCCTATGCAGTATCCCTGCCTTCTACTCACTAGATGCCAGTAGCCACTCACCTCTTTACAAGTCATAATGACCAAAAATGTCTCCAGCATTGCTAAACGTCCTCTGGGAAAGGGAACTAGCCCCCAGGTAGAACAGAACTGCTGGTGTCTATAACAGCTCTGTTCTGCCAGGCTGGATTTCTGGCATAAATCTGGGGTTTGTGGGCAAAAGTTACCGAGGCCAGTCTAATAGGTGTCTGTAAGCCAAAAAAGAGCCTCTGAGTTCCAAGGTCTGGGTTTGGCTCCAGGGCTGTCACTGACACGCTCTGGAAGGCCAGGGTGACAGAGTCACGGACTTGCACCTCTGCATTCGGCATCAGTGCAAGGCTGGACTCCAGCACAGCTTCCTTGAACCCTGCTGCCTGTGAGGATCACCTGGGAGTCATTTTTTAAATATTGATTCAGGTTCCCCCCTACTCCAACCACCCAGACTAAATAAGAAGCTCCAAGTGGGGTCCCAGATGTTGCTTATTTTTCAAGATAGGGGGACGGGTGTCTCACTGTGTTGCCCAGGCTGGTCTCAAACTCCTGGGCTCAAGGGATCCTCCTGCCCCAGCCTCCCTAGTAGATGGGACTATAGATGCACACCACCCACCATACTCAGCTCCCACTTTTTAAACATGATCCTCAAAAGATCCGAACGCACCTAGGCCATGAACTGGCTTTTAGGAAGCACTAGACCAAACATTCCCAGGGACCTTAAATTGTAGGATCTGACCTCCTGTGCCCCAGGCGTCCTCCCTACCCAGATGTGTCACTTACAGCTGACTTTCAAGTCACCAGACCCTAGACAGTCCTCAGACTCACCAGGGCACCCATCCAGTTCAGCATGGGCTGCCCACCCTGAGGCCCCTAAGGCCATTCAGGTGACACTGAAGAAACGGGACTCAGTGTGCCGGAGTCAGGAGTCTGGCATCTGGTTTTCTTAGCACACGTGCCACTGTGCCTGAATCTGCCTCAGTGAGAAGCCAGTGAGCTAATTACATTAACACAGCTCAACCGAGTTGGGCAAGGCAGGGCTTCAGCCGTGAACAGTCAGGGAGAAATGGGCCCTTTCCGCAGCTGCAAAACTACAGGAGACACTGAAGTGGGCCGCTAGGAGCCCTTCCTCCCAGCCACGACTCTCTCCACAGCAAGGCGCTGAGGACACAGATGCTGCCCTGGGGGTGTGGCGTACACCCAGGTAGGACCTAGAGAGCAAGAATCTTGACTGGAGCAAACTCAGTGGAATGTTCTCTGCAGAGCCAAAAAGAAACGCTCACATTGGCTGGATGCATTCAAACTTTGAGGCATTTTACGTCTCCTTTCATGAGCTTTCTGAGCCCAAAAATACAAGGTTGGGCCCAAAGACATTTTACCGTTTTTAATTCAGGCATCTGTCTAATGACTTTTTTTCCCTCTCCACACAAAATTTTCTTTTTCTCCCCGTACGTCCTCATGCATTCATTCACAGCCCTTCCTTGGCTTCCTCTGTTCAGTTTCTGAAGCAATCCCTGGCTACAGAGAAAGCAAACAGTTCCTGTGTCCCGTGCTGATGTCGCACTAGTGGTGGCCAGAACTCCCAGGAGGATCAGGAAGCACGATCATAATCAGGTGAGTGAAGGTCAGCTTCCCAGTCCTGCACAGCCTCTAGGGTACACGAGACAAGGGCGCAGACACAGAAGGTCTCACTGGTCAAGTCCAAGTAAGAAGAGGAGCTCCCAAGTGAGAGAATGGAAAGACCTTTATTGTTGGCTACTTGAGATGTGCCAGGAGCTGTTCTGAGCATTTACCTGGATTTGCTCTTTTATTCCTAAACATGCAAACACTTTAGAAGGTGGGTATTAATTGCCAGCCCCAACGTGGAGGTGTGCAATGAGGCTCTGATAGGGTTAATGACTTGTCCGAGGCCACACAGCCAGGCAGCAGCAGATCTGGGGTTAGAATGCAGACATGCTATGCCACACACCCCCTGACGATGTCTGAATGGGCATATTCTTCCCATCTACCAACAGTTCCTTCTCCCTTGTAACTAACACCTTCAATCACATTACCTGTTAATGACTTCTCTGAGGCCACACAGCCAGGCGGCAGATCTGGGGTTAGAATGCAGACATGCAATGCCACGCACCACCCTGAGGATGTCTGGATGGGCATATTCCTCCCACCTACCAACAGTTGCTTCTCTCTTGTAACTAACACCTTGAATCACATTACCTGCATCTATACATTACTGTCTAGCCTAAATATTACCTAAGACTTTGCTACACAAAGCGTGGCCTCAAGCCAGCAGCAACAGCATCACCTGGGAGCTTGTTAGAAAGGCCGAATCCCAGCTCTGCCCTACATCTACTGAATCTAGATCTGCACTTTAACCAGAACTCCAGGCGATTTCTATGCATGTGCAGATTTGAGGAGCGCTGACATGGCACTTTTCTTGCTAACTCAGTAGAAGGATCTGCCTCTGAATTTTCCTCTCCTGGGTTCTGGGCCTCGGGAGTGTTTGGATTCTAACTGAAGATTTATAACCTTCCATTGTTAAACTTCCTTCATGAACTCTTTCCTGATGATGCCCCATGCTGGTGTCTCTCTTAACTCAGTTTGCACTTGACAGTCTGAATTGCACCATGAGATCTTGGAACATAGATCAGCTACCCAATTTAACACCTGGCGCTCGCTCCATCTGGATCACGTTGTTTCTCAGATGCGGTGGGTAGGGCTAAAAGTTAAGAAACTAATTGCAGAGGGAGTAGAGATAAATTATCACTCACAAATCAACTGATCTCCATCCAATTAAATTGTCAGTGATCTGAGGAGATGACTTTTCTTCCCCCACAGCAACCAACGGGTACTCTGAAAAATGTACATCTTTATTAACCGAATCATCTGGCCAATTATTATTTTCCCAGACTGTTCTAAAAGCCAGTCATTTAGAAGAAATAAGAGAAGAATCTGGGCACAAGAGCTCACACCTATAACCTCAGCACTTTGAAGGCCCGAACCAGGAGGATTGCTTGAAGCCAGGAGTTCAAGACCAGCCTTGGCAACATACTGAGACCACTACCCTCCCCATCCTCCAGGTCATTATTAAAAAAATTTAAAATTAGCCAGGCATATGGCCCCATAGTAAGATCACTGCCCCCTGCCTCCAGCCTTGGTGAGACCATTGCCCTCCCTACCCCCTACCTCTTTCCAAAATATTTAAAAATTAGCCAGGTGCAAGCCTGTAGCCTCAGCTACTCAGGAGGCTGGGACGGGAGGATCCCTTGAGCCCAGAAGTTCAAGGCTGCAGTGAGCTATGATCATGCCACTGCACTCCAGCCTGGGTGACAAAGTGAGACACTGTCCTGGAAAAAAAAAAAGTAAAAGGAAAGAACAGTTGAGGTCATACATGTGGTGACCTAGATGACCTCTGTCCTGCTCATGTGCTGCTAGAGAAAGAGAAAGAGGTGAGATGTTTGCTCATAGCTGTGCCTTACCCTAAAATCAGCAGGGGCCATATGTGTGATTAACAGTTTCCACAGTGACTGAGGCCAGGGTTTACTGGATGGCACTTCCGATTTGCCAATGACCTTCTTTCTGCAAAGGCTCTCAGCCTCTCTGCCTTGCTAGAGAGAGGCTGACTCCTTTATCCAGCATCTGACCTGAGGGAGCTCACCGTTTGCAGACTATAACTCACGAGTTCATTTTCTCCAGGCTGACTATAAATACCAGGCCAGGCTCCAGGCTGAGCACTTTACCCGCATTATGGAATTTAATAATCACAAATGCCACGGAGGGTGCTCGGCGTGTCAGCTGGGTCCTGTTTTGCAGGTCAGGTGAATATCTGAGAGCTAAGTGATTTGCCCAAGGTTAGAAACCTAGTAAGTGATTGGCCAGGATTTGAACATGACCACCAAATGTTAGATCGTATCTCCCAAGAGGAAGAGAAAGCACTTCAGATCCTGAATCTTCAGGCTTGGTGCCTCCCCAAAATTACCTGGCAAAATTAAGGTGTTTGCTTTCAGGGACTGAGAAGTGGCCTCTTGTTACCTCCTGGTTTCCAGGGCTCCACTGTGTGTCCATCAAGGACACATTCTAAAACCTGTCCCTCCCAGGAACTCCCAGTCAGCAGACTGTACAGTCAAAGGCAAAAGAGACCTGGGCTTGCGGCCCAACTGTGAAAACAAGGAAGAAGAGTCCTTCCTTGAGCATCTTTCTACTCAATCCCCAGACTCCAGTCTCATCTGTTATTCCAGAATGCTCTGAAAAGCTCCTCCACTTTTTCTATAAGGCAGAAAAACTTAGAGACCCTCTAATCCTCAAGGACTCTGAAGGCATAATGAAATGTCCTTAACAGCAGGTGCTGTTTGCCCTAAATGCTGAGCAGCTGAGATAGGGATAGAATCAAAGGGCTCCATTCAAACCCCTCACAACAAGGGCAGACATCAAACCTGCCCTCCCACCCATGACCCTACAGAGATCAGAGCCTGGGGAACTTCCTCCCAGTTTACTCCCTAATGCCAGCCTCGCAAAATAGTTAATTTCCACTACTCCATCCTTATTTCTTTCACACATTCAGATGCACTGAAAGCTAAAACTCTATGGACAAGCTCCATACCAGACCCAGGTCAAAATCTGACGACTTTGGCATCCAACTATAACCCTCCATTGCAAGGGATCTGCAATCCCCCTTCTAAGATAGGTTTTGTGGGGGAAAGTATATATGTAGCTTCAAGAAAGCCAACGTCATCACCATCACCAGAGCACTGGTTCGTATATCCCTTACCTATTCATTTCTCTCTTAGCTCATGTCATTCTTTCTGCTCATTTCATGGAGAAATACCAAGCTAAAATACAACTAAGTCTTGTGTTGGTAAAACACAAAAGGGCAGAAGATGTCAGAAGTTCACGTGCCTTCTTCCTTGCTCGTTCATTTCTAGTATCCTTGGTTTGTTTTGACCCCTGATTAGCTACATGGCTTAAAACAAAACATTTAAAATTCTCTGTGCTGCTCATCACTAAGCTGGGATTAATAAATCTAAACTCTTACCTCCCAATGTAAAAAACAAGAGGCCAACAAATCGTTCACAAGCTCCAAGCCTGCCAGAGGAGAGGCAATATCATACTTTAAGAAAATAAAATGAGATCTCAGATAGAAGCTGCCAGGTATTAATGCAAAGTAATAAAACAGGAAAAAGCCCAACAGCAATGTTTTATGGAGATGAAGCAAGAACTTCTCCCAAGAAGGAGGAGGCCAAGAACTGGGCTTCTAATCTAATAAATCAAAAGGGAAAAAACAAACCATTAAATAGGCCCAGCAAAAGCATCTCAAAAGACAGCTACAGGGAAAAATAGAAGGAGCTTAAGGGTCACCTGGGGTGCCAGATTAAAAGTCCACAATCAAACACTGCAAAGCTGTATGAATCTTATTTATCACCATCAAAAACATATTGACGGAGCACTTCCCCACTGAGCCCTGGGCTGGCTATACCAGGTGCTGGGGGGTGGGGGGGGGGGCTCAGAAAATGTCCCCAGACCCTGTGGACAAAGAAATCAAATGCCCCATGTCCACAGGGGGCAGAAAGAGGACAGCACCAGAACAGAGAGGCAGAATGAGGGAAGGTGGCTCTGAGGAGTGGAGCAGATGGCAGAAGGCAGCCGCAGGTCCAGAAAACCCACCCCTATTTTGATCATTTCCCTTCCTGTTTTTCCTTTTTTTTTTTTTTTTGTTATGAACTCTTTCAGCTTTGAGCTACCTGCTGTCCAGACAAGTGTCTGTTTGATTTACATAATAATGACTTCTTTCTACTCATGACCCACCAGGATGAATTTGTACCTATTTAACAAGGCCCATTTTCTCCATGTCTCCCCTGTATGTTTTCTTGCTGAGGCCAAGGAATATAGAATGTACAGTCTGCCCCAGAACTATGTAAAGTTAATGGCCCAATCACCAATTGCTGCTCCAGGCTTGGGGTGAGCTGGAGAACAGCCCAGGTACCTGGACTTGGGATCCCTAATTCACCCCTTTCCACTCCATGAAGGCAGGGGACTGGGAGGGGGCATTGCAAGCAGTTCTAACTCAGCTTCTGGGGCCCCACTTGGTGGTCACAGGCCTCACCTGGACTCTGGTCCAGTGCCAAAGACATGCCATCTCTTGGCCTCAATAGAAAGCCCAGGTATGAAGCAGCAAATCAAATTGAACAGCCTATGAGAAAACGATTTTTAAAAACCAAACACCTTCTCCCATAAAAAGACCCACCAAGAAGTATTTGCTGAGTGTTACTCTATTCTTTGGAATCCATGTGAAATGAAAAACAAGAATCATGGTTCCTGCTGCAAAGAAATCAAATTCCAGATACGGAGATCTAAATTAAACCAGCCATGGGAGGAAAAGAGAATAAGGACTGGCAATAGTGAGCCACTGAAGACTCTGGAGAGGGAGAGTGGTAGCCATCCTGAAAGGAGGCTAAGAAGATCAAGAAAATATCAGAGGAAATTCAAAGTTGAATCACCTTTCTTCTTCTTCTGGAAAAGCATATAAAACAAAAACAACTCCTCTCTGCCACTACCTAAAAAGTATCATATTAAAGGTTCCTAAAAGAAACCCTTAATGCTATCAGCTGCAAAAGACTTTTAAAATCAACGGCTAATTCATGTGTTCCAGGTCTTTGAACTGAATCCTCCCCACATCCGCTTGAGCGGGCTCTCTCAGAAATCATTAAGAGTTGCACAAATAACCAAGACCCTTCCCGACAAGTCGGATAACCCAGATGTGAAGCCCTCAGTGAAAAAGGTCCGACAGGGACATTTTCAATAAAAGCATCTTTGAAGGCCTGGCCCTCCTGTGAACTCCACAGTAGATTATCCCAGTCATGAGGCCCTAACACCATCCCCAGCCTTCATGTAGATAGCCCTTTGTTCTCGTGGCATTTTACTGGTTTGAGGTTAAGCACCACTGACAGTTTAAAATTCTCCTAAAATCTAGTCACTTCCGATCCTATCTGTCCATTCCCCCTGTCATCATCGGCAATAAAGCTTTTAAAATAAAATGGACCCATATGTTTGGGAAAGTGGAGAAGCTTACATTTGCCCCACTCCCAGACCAGGAGGGAGAAAAGTGCCAGAGATGACAATTGTTACAAAGATGAGAGCTGGAGCCTAACAGCCCTGGAACTGTAGGACAGAACAAGAGAGGGGACAGGGCTTGGTGCAGTGGTTCAGCCTGTAATCCCAGCTCCCAGCACTTTGGGAGGCTGAGGCGGGTGGATCATGAGGTCAGGAGTTCGAGACCAGCCTCGCCAACATGGCAAAACCCCATCTCTACTAAAAATACAAAAAATGAGCCGAGTGTGGTGGTACCCGCCTGTAATCCCAGCTACTTGGGAGGCTGAGGCATGAGAATCACTTGAACGGGGAAGCGGAGGTTGCAGTGAGCCAAGATCGCACCATTGCACTCGTGGTGCAATGGGTGATGACAGAGCAACACTCTGTCTCCAAAAAAAGAAAGAGACAGGAAGATTCTCAACTGCAGCACATGCAGGGTGGAGTGGGACCCTGAGCAGATGCCCCCTGTGCACCTGCCTACACATAATCAGCTCATGAAGGAACAACGGGCTGATCACATTGTTACCATCCAGTCCTCTCTCCCCAGTCCACATCACCCACTATCACAGACCTGACTTCTTAGCAAAGCAGGGAGAAAGAAGACAGACATAGACGTATGGTAGAAAGGTTAGCAGAGACCAAGAGACTTTGGTTTCTTAAGGAAAACACCAGAAAACAACTTAAGAAGAAACTACCAAGGAAACTGTGTAGAGAAAACAGAATGTGAACATTATTTTTTTTTAATACATGAGGTATTTCAGCATCAGAAGAGTTTAATAAGGTATTGATTTCCCTGGGCTGCCAGAACAAAATACCACAGAACAGGTGGCTTTCACAACAGAATTTTATGCTCTCGCAGTTCTGTAGGCTGGAAGTCCAGGATCAAGGTGTCAGCAGGGTTGCTTTCTCCTGGGGCCTCTCTCTTCGGCCTGCAGAGAGCTGCCTTCTTGACGTGTCCTCACATGAGGCCTTTCCTCTGTGCATACACATCCCTGGTGCCTCCGTGCATCCAAGTGTTCTCTTCTTACAAGAATACCAGGTAGGTTGGATTAGGGCCCAAACTAATGACCTCATCATCATTTATTTGTCTCTCTAAAGATCCCATATCCACATATAGTCACATTTTGAAGCACTGGGGATTAGGGCTTCAACATATGAACTTTAGGGGGACAAAATCAAGCCTGTAGCAAACAAAAATGACAATATCTGTCCTTTAAGGTATAGCACTTGTTATTGAAAGTCCTATGACAGATACCAGGGGCTTGATATCCAGGAGATGTCCCAGGAGGCAGGTATTCTCAACCGCAAGTCAGAGGTAAGAGCAGTAAGTACCACACTGTTGCAAGGGAGGCTAAATTATCCACAACCATAGCAGCAGAGGCAAGCCTGAGCCCCTCTTCCCCACCTCCAATGGAAAAGTTTTTTTCTGGATGGCAAATTCTTGTGGACTTCTCAGTTCTACAATCCTCAAAACATGCCGTACATAAAACATCCTACAAACTCTCTAGGATTTTGTGGCAGGAAACAGTATCTCATGTTTTCTTTGCCTTGTTTTAAAAAAAAGAATAAAAAACTTTTGAGGATGAGTCTTTGACTTGAGCTCTTCACAGAGACTTCATTTCATGGTACCACAGTAAGAAAACTGTTCATAAAACATATCAAAGAGTGAAGAGAGGCCCTGCAGACTTAATTGGCCCTGTTAGAATGGCCCTGTGCCATTATTTACTGATAGGATTACCAGATGTGAGGGTGGAACTGGTCCCCCAACTTAAAATAACGTAACGTATTTTTCCTAATGCAATCTGAAGCATTTGTTAATACAATAATCCAACACAAACTGATACAGGGAATTGTGGCCAGCAGTCACTTCAACAGTGCCTCAAAGAAGACTGGACTTGAAAAAAAAGAAGACTGGATCATTATTAGGTCTAGTCAAAAAACAAAATTAAATATGATAAAGATTAACAAAAACCAACTATTTCACAAGATTTTTTCTTTGACAGGCATTCC
>CAUYQU010100781.1:0-17514 GCA_963574635.1 Cheracebus regulus
GCTTTCACTGGGAGCTACAATCCTGAGCTGCTGCTACGTGGCCATCTTGGATCTCTCTCCGCCCGGTGATGAAGTTTTTCTGTTTCTTAGTTTTCCTTTGGCGGATGCCCCTTCCCCACAGAGCCGGACCTTCCTGGGTTCACTGTGCTTGCTGTGAAACTCTCAGTCCACAGCGCTTCCAATTGCTGTTTTCCTTGTGGGGATGGGACCAGCCGAGCCGTCAGTCCTGTATACTCCGCACCTGGAAGCGCCGCACTGGGGCACCGACAAAACAGCCGCACCGGCCAAAAGAGTCGCGCTGGCGACCCGTGTGGCTCCTCTGCTGGGAATCTCCCGGTCTGTGGGCAACAAAAATTCGTCAGAAAGTGCGGCGTCCACTCGTTCTCTGCACTTTCACTGGGAGCTACATTCCTGAGCTGTTGCTAATCGGCCATCTTGGATCTCTCCCAATATTTTTCTTTTTAAAGTATTCTTTAGCTTTGCTTATTATTTTCAGGACTTGCCTTAACAAATATTATGTTAAAATGAAACTTTGATGTATTCATTTCATCAATCAACATAATCTATTCAGTGCATCCTAAGTTTAATTTCTTTTTATTTATAATAAGAGCAGGTGGTAATAATAAGTCCTCTTACAAATTCTCGTAATTTAAGAGAATTTTTGAGATGTGGATTTTCTTGAAATAGCATTGCATTACATTTTTATGATGTGTGTTAATTAAATTTTGAATTACATAATTTACTAAATGAAATTTGAATAATTCACACCATGATATAGTTATGTATGCATTTTGCATCACATGCGTGTGTATACATGTCTGAGTATATAGCCTTTCTATGAAGACAAACACAAATTGTAGTGTGTATTCAGTGTGTACATGTCAGCCCAACTTCCCCTTACACCTGGATGAATTTCACTTATGTCTCATGACTTTCCAGGTCACTTTTAGGCATACAGTGCCCTATTGTTTTAAAGTACAAACACAGTTTCAGTCCACTACTCAATATGTCTGGCAATTGAGTGTAATAATCAAAACTACAACTGATTTAAAGTTGAGGCTTCTTCTGTTATTGCAGGCCAGTTGCCCCAATATGAAGAAGGACAAGGTCAGCTGTCTCTCTTTCCTATCCTGTACTTTTATCCCTTCTCACCAGAGTTCCAGATACAGTTTCTGATCCATCTAGGGTTGCAGTGGTGAAGAAGAGGTAAAAGAACAAGAAATTTTTTACCTGACTGCTATTGTTTTAAACTGGACTTGTGTTTAAAGCTGATTCACTATCTTATGGGCACCCTCTCCTTCACCTTTTGACTCACTCACTTTCTGTTTTTTTTTTTTAACAAAGAGAAACATATCTCGATTCTAACTAGCTACTTATTCCTTCTTCAATCTATGTGCATCTGGTGACACGATTTCTTCTGAGGCCTTGTTTTCTCTTCAGGTGGCTCTTCTGGACCAGACTTAAGATGACCCCACATCAGCACTCTCTCAAACATGACCACATGTGGCCCACAGCAAATATACCTACTTTGACCAAAGAAACTCTAGGAGTTTAGGCTGATTCTATCACAGCTCTCTCCATCAGAGCAATTGAATAGCCACTCTCTCATTTTTTAGATTTTCCAGGCAAAAGTCAGATGCCATTGTACCATATCACTTTGAAACCTTGAGGGCCATATATTAAACTGAAAGGTAAGGATCAGGCACCTACAAACCTCTCCCTTATATTGGGGTTTTTAGGTTTATCATGCACAGAAGCTCTGCAAAAATCTGCTCTCAATTTTTATTATGTTTATTATGCCAGTAATATTGATCTGGTATGGGGTTTAAGAATTATATGGTTTTTTGATACTTCTTTTGAGAATTGCAATCTTTGTCCAGCACCTGACTTTGGAATGCCACATTTAATATATCTTGTGTCTCAATCAAAATTTACATTTTAACATTATTAAAATTGATAAAATTAGAATTTATAATTTAGCTTAAGAGATTTTATGGTTTTTTTCTTTAATAAAATGACATTTCCAATTTTATATTATTATGCACATCTTGATACTCAGAATATGTAAAAAAAAAAAAAAACCAAGTGATATAGGAAAATGCCATTCAGTTCATGATTTGCTGAAAAAATGTATAAATAAACTTACTTTTTTGAATATTTGTAAACTGTTTTCATATATACTTTTGTAGATGTTTTAAAATTGTTTCTGCATTTTCAAAGAGCATTTTAAAAGATTGGTTAACAAAAGTCATTTCTGTTACACTTTCCTCTTCATGATATGAACTGAGTTTATTTTTTGGATTTCATGTATTTTGAAAAATACATTAAAAATATCTCAAAATTGCTTAGATTATAAATATAAATTACTTAGTAGGTAGATGATAAATAATAATAGAGTAACTCAAGGGTTTCTGTTATATCTGGAAAAGCATCTATTTGGCAAAGAAGATATCATTGTTATTTTTTCAGCATTTTGATTCTGGTTTTGAGAAATTTAAGAGTAAATATCAAATAATAGTGACATGGGTAAAATATCAGGAATAAGTTAGAATCGGTGATAAGGATTTGTGAGTTATCTCAACAGAAGTTAGAGGAATGGATGATCTCAGAGAATGATCTATGAGAAGCACTCTCTGATTGGTGTACTGGTGGTCCTCATTACACGGAAAGAAACCTTATTGAAAGACTAAGGCAGAAAAGATATATCTAAAAGGCTAAGAAAAGAGCCAGGATGGTAGGATGCCATGGGAGACAAGCAAACAAAAAAGTTTCAAGAAGAAAGGAGAAACAGCAGCAGAAGAGTAGAGGAGAATGAAAAACAGTCTCTGGATTTGGCATGAAAGAGTTAGGAAAGAAGCCAGACTGCTGAACATCAAGGAAATAGAGGTAGGATGTTTAAATCACTTAGTTGAGAAAAAATGGGCACAATAAATTATACAGGAATAAAATAATAGCTAGAAAAGGAATCGAGGCAAAATGTTAATTTGTTTAAAAAGTAGGAGACTTGTGAACATTTGAGGGAGTTAATGGCTTATGAGAATTTAAAGTAAAAGGGAAACAAAACCATAATCTAATTGAGCGGGGGAGATGAGAGTGGGAGGAAAGAGATCCTGGAGTAAGAACACACAGGATTTAGAACCCATATGAAGAAATCGACTTTAGAAAGGAGGTAAGCCACTTCTTTGGGGAGGGATTCTTAGAAGCGGGTGTGAGATAAAATGACACAACCAAACGCCTAAATCTTTTGGAGCTACTGAATGAGAATGTCTTTGGATAGGTAGTTGCAAGGGAGCAATAATTTGTATTATTAAACAAATTATTCAGAATATGAGAGTGTTATTATGGCCCTAGATCATGGAGTGTCATTTGGAACCCATTGTTTTAAATTCCTCCAAAAGATTGGCTTTTATCACTTAAAAGTCCATGAGTTCTACTTTCAAATACATAATATTTTAATTTTACAAAATAATTATGTTCTACCACAGTATGCTGTATTGATTGCAACAAAGATTAAGCCCCCGGCTGGGCATGGTGGCTCATGCCTATAATCCCAGTACTTTGGGAGGCTGAGGTGGGTGGATCACTTGAAGCCTGGAGTTTGAGACCACCCTGGCCATCAAGGTGAAACCCGATCTCTGCTAAAAATATAAAAAATTAGGTGGGTGTGGTGGTGCATACCTGTAGTCCCAGCTACTTGGAAATATTTATAAAAATGTTTATTTCCATTTCATATTTATTCTGGTTTAGAAATATTAGAGGCAGAAATTAAGATAAAGTAGTTTTTTTAAAGTTCTGTGTTTTGGTACCTGACCCTTTTTACTTTAAGTTTTTGAGACTGAGTCTCACTCCGTCACCCAGGCTGGTGCAATCTTGGCTCACTGCAACCTTTGCCTCCTGGGTCCAATTGATTCTCATGCCACAGCTTCCTGAGTAGCTGGGACTACAGGTGCGTGCCACCATGCCTGGCTAATTTTTGTGTTTTCAGTAGAGACAGGGTTTCACTATGTTGGCCAGGCTGGTCTCAACCTCCTGACCTTGTGATCCGCCCACCTCAGCCTCCCAAGCCTACCTGGATTTCTGATCATAGTCAGCAGCCAGGCCCTTGTGATGCTATCTTCTGTGTCTTTGCCAAAATGATTGCCTGCATCATAATACTGGGCTTTCCTACAAATAACAGTCACTTATCTAGACTTTCACTAGACTCCTTGAAGGTTAGTCCCCCTACAATCATCTACTCTGGAACCTTCCTACGGCCCCCTTGCTGCAGCCCAGCAAACTGTTCCCAAAATCCTTGGTCTGAATCATCCTGTTCCAAACTCAAGCATGCCTATCAGAAAGGCATTCTGCTGATGGAAGGGTCTGTGCCAGCCTCAAATCCTAAGCATTTGTTTTATGATCCAAGTAATTGTATTCATCATTATACAGTATTTACACATTTAAATCTTAATTATAAGAGATTTACAGCATGAATGTGAGCAGAAAATTAGCTCCTTCTACTTGCCCATTATATTTTATGACAGTTATTCTGTCCATGTCAGAAAAAAAAAAATGATTTTAGCTTCTCAAATAAATGACTCACATGGAGTGTGTGGTCAGTATAGATTTTGTAAAAAACAAAACCATATTTTAAAACAGATGCTACAATTGTTGTATATCATTTTATGTTTTAAAAGTATCAATTTGAATTGGGTTTAGAAATAAGTTATAGCTTCTAGCCCATAAAAAGTTGCTTGTATACCAACTTATTATAAACGTTCTTATTCTTAAAATTTGTAACTTCTAATGATTTTTCAAGGACTGACTTGTTTCCTTTAAAACATTTTCCAGTGTTTCCCATATTTTCACCATCTATTCACATCAAACTCCAGCTTAAGAATCTAAAAATCCAGCAACAAGTGGCTCATTTGGTAAGTTGCACAGCATTAACACCGTTAGACAATTATTATCTCTTTTACAAAGATAATGCACAACTGCCTGATTTCTACACATATCAAGACTATTACCATAAAAGTGTACATGGATAACTCTTAACAAATTTTGTCAAAGAAATCTTCTTTATTTCCCCTGGACATTTCGATTCAATGTAACTTTTCCATTTTAATGTTTAATTATACTGCCAATATGTTTATAGTTCCAGAATTACCATTCTGTGTTTCCAAACCCATTCCTGAAAGAGTTCACTATCCTAAGGGAAGAATCTAAAACTTAAAAATGTTAAGTAGAAAAAAAACTGTATGAGAAGATTTACTATTGCAGCCTGTAGAGCTACAAACGATCCAAAATACTTCTTAAATACTTGGCTACAAGTCAAGCTCATTACATTGCTATATTGACTCAAATATTTTCATTGGCATTACCATAGTGAATTTGCAGATGGAAACAGTATGAGTTATAACTTTTTACATAAAATTATACAGAAACTACATTACAGAAAGTTAAACAGAAAATATGTTTGAATAATGGAATACTATTGGTCTTAGCCATATATTCAGAATTTACAATATGTCAACTATTATATTGAGTACTTCCTATGCATAACATCACTTGAATCTCATAGAAATCCAGTGGTTTAGGTATTATTAATTCCATTTTACAGATCAAAAAACTAAAGCTTAGATGCTAAACAAGGACAGGATCACATAGCCAAATAAATGGTTTATAAAAAAGATGTGGATTCACACCCATGCCAATTTGATGCCAAAGTCTACTCTCTTAATCTGTAAAACACATTGTTTCCCTAGATCTACCTAATCCACAGTTACTGTTTTAGAAGAAGTCATTGTGAATACAATTATGATATACTGACTAAAAATACAAAAAAGAGAGAAGTCTTTGCGGAAATGAAAAACTCTTCAATGTTATTACTGAACTGCTTTAATGTTGATCTGCATCAATAACTGTTCTTCTGGCTTCTTTCAGAGTACAGCATCTTAAAGCTTTGGCCCAAAATAATCAGACATTCACTGGACAGAAAGTAGAACATCTTAATTATCACCATCACAGTGGAATACAAAATTACTGCAAAGGATGACTTTGCAAGCAACAGAGCTTAAAAATGCCTGGGCTTTTGCCAAACAAGTGGATTACATGCTTATTCATTTTAAGAAAGAAAAGAGATACAGCATGAAACTAGAAAACAATGAGACCAGAGTTGACAAATAAACCAGTGAAATTAAAGTATCTTGAGCCTTCTAAGTGGTTATCCATTATGTACAATAAAACTTGGCTGCAAAATGGGATCAAACAGAGAAAACATTAGAAACCTAGATGTCTAAATGCCCCAGATATATACTTATAATTAGATATATTTGCATATTACCATATATAACATACAAATTCTTTATTAAAGAAATTTCAGAAGTGTGCCTGTATAATAGAAAATGCAAGCTGTCCATTCTAGGAAACTTCTGATCCAGCTCGAAAGGAAGTTATCTTTGTCAGATCACAAGTGCATTGAAGAGCTGGCCAATGCTTTGCATTTTTGTTCTGGGTGGTTGCAAGTTCTGTGCTAAACCACCAGGCTTGTTTATAAATAAGATAAGCAGGAAAGATGAACCTACAATTTTCAAAGCAAGATAGAACTGCCAGCCTGTTTTACCACCAACCAGCTTTCATTCAATCATTCAACTGGTGTGCCAGGGAAAATATAAACTCTTCCTGTGATATATTCTTGGCTTTGCAAAGTCTTAGTTCTAGGATGCAGTAGGAAAAATAGGAACACAACAAACTTAAGCATTATTAACATTTTCTGCCTGATAGAATGCATATGTAAGAGAGCTCATTCGATGCATCAAAGTTCTGAGTTAGAGTAAATTCCCTCTTTTTAGTCTGTTTTCCAATAAAACATTACTTATAACAAGTAGCATCAAGCCCCCTTTTCGGAGAAAACTCAGAGTTCCAGAAAGGATTATCCAATGGGCTACAAGCTTAGCAGCAAGGTTAGAACAAGAAGGTAGGCTCCTAGTTATTTCACGCTTGACGAAATAGAACTGATGTACCGGAAGTAGATGTAGACTTCTGAAATTTAAGAATACATTTCACAGAGGCAAATCCAGTGACAGGTTCTGCCAAGATCCATATGTACTCATGACCAGCAATCTCTTCATCCATACTTTAAATCCTAGTATCATCCATGCTTTAAAACCTAGTACCACTCAATGTATTTTCTTTTAAAAATAAGTTTCACAGCCAGATGCAGTTGTGTGACCTACAATACCAGCTACTCAGGAGGCTGAGACAGGAGGATTGCTTGAGCCCAAAAGTTCAAGACCGACCTGGGCAGCATAGTGAGATCCAATCTCAAAAAAACAAAATAAAAGTAAGTTTCACACCACTGTGGTAGTGTTTTGTTTGCTTGCTTTTGAGACAGTCTTGCTCTGTTGCCCAGACTGAAGTACAATGGCACAGTCTTGGCTCACTGCAACCTCCACCTCCAGGGTTAAAGCAATTCTGCTTCAGCCTCCCAAGTAGCTGGGACCACAGACGCATGCCACCAGGCCTGGCTACTTTTTGTATTTTTAGTACAGATGGGGTTTCATTATACTGGCCAGGGTGGTCTTGAACTGCTCTCATGATCCCCCTGCCTCAGCCTCCCAAAGTGCTGGGATTATAGGCAAGAGCCACCTCGCCTGGCCCATAATCCCATATTTCTGAGAGGTTAATTCCCCCCCTTTTTTTTTATTTTTGTCTGAGTTATTTCAGAGAGCAGGTTTTCAAGCTCTGAGATTCTTTCCTTGGCTTCCTTGATTTTGCTGTTAATACTTGCAATTGTATTCTGAAATTCTTGAAGTGAGAGTTTCAGCTCTATCAGCTCAGTTTGATTCTCTTCTTAAAATGGCCATTTTGTCTTTCATCTCCTATATTGTTTTATTCTCTTTCTTAGAATCCTTGGATTGGATTTTGGCTTTCTACTGAATGTTAATGTCTTTACTCCTATCCACATTCACCTAAGAATCATTGCTAGGAAACTAGTGCAGTCATTTGGAGGTAGGAAGACACTCTGGCTTTTTGAGTAGTCAGAATTCTTGTGCTGGTTCTTTCTCGTCTGTGTTGACTGATGTTCCTGTTCCTTCAATCTTTGAAGTTGCTACCCTTTGGATGATTTTGTTGTTGTTGCTGTTGTTATTTCTGGGTTGGGTTTGTTGTTGTTTGCTTTGCTTTTATCTTCTTTGATGCCCATGGGAGTTTGATTGTAGCACGAGGCGGGTTCAGTTGACTAGCTTTGTTTCTTGTAAAGATTTTGTTGGAGGGAGGAATCAAGGCTCAGTTCAGCACTTCTGGGCTACTTGTTCTAACTCAATGGGGCTGGTGTGAATTCTTTGGCTTTGTTTTCCCCTCTGCTTCAAAGTTCAGAATCTGCTGCACTAGAAAAGCCAAGATGGTCCTAGATTGCTAGTCACAACACTCAGAAGGGTAGTGCCAGCCAAAGTGCTTTGTTGGGCAGTGGCAAAGGGATCTGTGCTCATTCACTCATGCCAGCAGCAGTGGCAGTGCCGTAGGGTGCATACTGGTTGGCTGGGGTGGGGCACTGGCACACCTGAGGCTGCCAGCTCTATGTGGGCATTGGAAGAAATAAAGGTGGCTGAGTGAGGTGGGAGGGGAGAGCAGGGCAGCTGGGGTCCATGTACAGTGGTGTGAGCACCAGGGCAGGGCACTGGTGGGCACGGGACTGCCCACCTCTTTGTGCTTATTCTTGCCAGTGAATATGTCAGTGGAGAAGGGGAAGTGAGATCTGCCCACACCTGTCCCAGCAAAGCAATGGAGATGGCTGTGGGTAAGTGCATGATGACAGAGTGGCATAGGAGTGGCTGCAGTGGGGGAAGGATGCAGGTGGGCTGGTGCATGTTGGCAGGGGCTGCTCTGCTGGAGCTCTCTGACAGTCAAGCACAGTCTGCCAGCACAGGAGCTATGATGCAGTCTCCAGGAGGCACCTCAGTTGGGCATCCAAGGCTGCACTGCAAGCAGGCAAGGCCAGGCTGGGGCACTGGGAGAGGGGTCAGCAGACAGAGGGCGCTCAGGTTGGACTGGCTGTGACTCACATGGCTAAATCACCTTGCACTGTTTGGGTCCCTCAGTTCCTCTAAGGCTAAAGTCTCCTAGGAATGCATGGTGAGCCTTGGGGAATGGGTGTCCCTGGCCATTCTCCCCTGCAGACGTTCCTGCACCAGACCCTCTGGGCTCTGCAAAGGCTAGAGGACTGCCCCTTACCACCTTTCAAAACAGCTCTCCCTGCCAATTCCAGTGAGTGTTCATGAGGGTCATAGGGTTTCCTGATGCCAGGATTCCAGAGGTCCATAGCAAGAGTAGATTACTTCTCATCTGGCCAACTCACCCCTACTCTAGGAGTCTTTGGGGCCAGAAATGAGTCTCAGTGCTCAGCAGCCCTATGCACAGTACCCAGCTTCCTCCTCCCTTAGCCCGGAGCCTGTGTCCTCCCTCCATTCACTCCCAATGCCTTCCTTCTGAAGATCTGCTCTGAGTGCACCAGTCTTCCCTATGTCCCAGTGCCCTGGAAACAGATGTTCCTCCTAGATGCATCTAGTCAACCTTCTCACCTTGAATCAATATACAGCTTTTAAAATCACTTTCTCTCTTATTTGAATAATGATATAATTATTTGAAATTAAATTACCAACACCATTTCCCTGATAATTCTAATGAGGGCACAGAACAATTTCCAAAGTCCTCCAGGGACAAAGAATAAATCTTAAAAGATATACTTGGTTTCATCTTTAACAACTCTTAGCCATTTGGAAGAGTTACATTCCTAATTGAGAATATATATATATAGGTTTTTGCTGATAATTCAGCCTTTCTGACAAGAATATAGGGTAAAAATTAATATCCAAAAAGAGATTCAAGAGAACTATTAAAGGAATAACCAATGCATATAAGGAAATGTAGGTCAGCAGAACTTTTTTTTTTAACCTATAATATGTATATGAACACCAGAATTGTTTATACAAATAATACCTGTCTCTTCTCAGGAGAGTACAACTTTACCCGTTGGTAGTGCCATTCATGAAATCTGCTGTATCTTTCTTCTCATTCTGCTTCATTTATTCTGGACAATATCTGTGATGGCAAGTAAGAGCTACCCAAAATCAAAGCATGACTAGAACTGCCATTTATAAATAATGTCAGTCTTTCTCATGAGTGGCTTTTAATATAGTTTTGAAAACAATTCTGAAGTAGGTCACAAAAATGACTTAGTACAGCAAGAACAGTGGAATAAAAATACAGACTTTCAAGGCAGTACTGTAATAGTGTGGGGTTCTCTGATCTTCTTTAAAAAATCTAATTATTTTGTAATCACATACATTTATTTTGAAACCAAGAGACTATGATGCTATATTTTATCATTAGAGATAGAATAAGGAAGTTATCATTGCCTTCCATGTCACCAACTCTAATTCTCATTCCATGTTACCCAATCTCTCAGAAACGTGATGAATTGATCACTCCCCTAGTTTCTTCTATCATTTTCTTCACAGCTTCCAAGAGTCCACTAGTTCTTTTCTTTCTTAGTTCTCTTTCTCCCTTACTGGCTACTCTTCCTGATATCCATTTCTGGTTATTCCTCATCTTTATGAGCTCTAGACAATGGCAGAACCCAAGGATCCATTCTCTTTTTTATTGACACTCACTCATTATGTGATTTTGTGTAATGTCATGCCTTTAATTGCTGTCTTTATGCTGAGGGCTCCCAAAACTATATGACCAAGCCCTATTCGCTACTCAGCATCTTGAATATGTTACACTTATCTCAAACTTCACATATCTATACCATGCCCTTAAGTATTATGCCCATATCTCTTCTTTCTACAAATTATCCCCATTTCATTAAATAACAACTCTACTTGTCCAGTTGCTTAGACCAAATTTCTCAGAACCATCCTCAACTCTTTATTTCTCTTCTCTCCACATCCCTTGAACAAAGCTGCTATCTTCACTTTTGAAACATATCTAGAATCCAACCACTTTTCACTACCTCCACCTTGACCACCTGGTTAAAATCACCATTGTCTCTAGTTTGGACTGCTGAAACATCAGCCTAGGTAGTGCTCATACTTCCACTCTTGTCTTCTGGATACATTTGATGTTTCCTTAAAGCATGAAGGGTCAATGCTTTCTTTAAATCATCAAACATATCACGCCATTCTTATACTTAAAATCCTCCAGGCTTTCTATCTCCCTCAAAGTTAAAGTGAATTTACATAATCCCCTCTGCCATTTACCTAACCTGACTTAACCATATTCTCACCTTACTCACTCCATTCCTTGCTTTCTTACAGCAGGTTGAGTATGGTCCTGTTAAACCTGCTGCCTGTAATGATCTTGCACAGATATACAAATGGATCCAATTTCATTTAGAGGGATCTCTGCTCACATGTCATTGGACAGCTTTCTCTACTACTGTATATAAAGTTACACCCTCTGCTCATAGTCTGTCCCCATTACTTTGCTTTGTCTTCTGTCAGTGCACTTATAAAATCCTGACACATACTAAATTTTTGGTTTATTTCTTTATTACTTGATTTGACCCCTCCCTACATGCACCACCAGAATAATGCTTTATTGGCCGGCATATCTGTAATCCCAGCACTCTGGGAAGCCAAGACAAGTAGCTCACTTGAGGTCAGGAGTTTGAGACCAACCTGGCCAACATGGCAAAACCCTGTCTCTACTTAAAATACAAAAATTAGCCAGGTATGGTGGTATATGCTTGTAATCCCAGCTACTCAGGAGACTAAGGCAGGAGAATTGCTTGAACCTGGGAGGCAGAGGTTGCAGTGAGCTGAGCTGAGATTAGGCCACTCCACTCCAGCCTGGGTGACAGAGCAAGACTTCATCTCAAAAAAAAAAAAAGAAGAAGAAGAAGAATGCTTTATTAAAGCAGAAATATTGTTTACTGCTGTCCCTAGTGCTTAAAATAGTGCCTGGCGAAAAGTAAAACTTGATAAATGCCTGTTAAATTAACAAATGAGTATATAACTCCTAATTTATCATGTGCAACAGAAGGCAACAAAAAAATGAGGAAATAAATATTTTGAGAATACATGAATGTGCTTGGTACATGAGACTAAGCTGCAGTAGAGCCTGTTTTAATAATTTTTTTTGTGCCCACCTTCATCTCTTCCCAGTGTCCTTCTACTAACTGACTGATCCAGCCCATCAGACCACCCAGAAATTGAAAGCGGAGTTATAAAATGTATCTTCCATGCTTGGTTGTTTATGTGTTAAAGGGGAACCAAAGGAAAACAGAAAATTGTCTCTCACAGCAGTTTTTTGAATGTCAGAAACTGAATATTATTTTTTCTTTTTTGTATTCCATATATGAGATTATTATTTGCCAAAATAGTAAATATCTTATTATTATAGATAAAATATAACCTATTATAAAAGACATAACCAAGCTTAACATTGAGAAAGGTACATATCTACCTCATATAAATTAAACTGATATTTAGAGTGGTGGGCAAAGTTAAAACTAAAATGTCTCACTAAGTATCAGGTCTTAATAGCTGGGAACTAACACATTAAAATACCCAGGCAAGAAGGGAAGACTTATCCACAAGCCCCATGTGTATAGGGAAATGGAAACTGGGTTACCTGCATAAAGCCATTGCTGAAGCTTGGTTTAGAAAACTCACTCCCACATTCAAGGAAATCAGCAAGAAAGCTGGCCAGGGTCATAAGGGGAAAAGAGTCACTGGAAATTAGAATCCCTGTCTCAGCTATACAATTAAGTATGAGGTCTAAAATTTCATACATGTATGGCATAGGAATTACAAATGAAAAATTAACTAAAAAACTGGTCTGGAATCAGAAGTATCCCTAGAGTCAAATAAAATCTAAAAATATCTTATACAACACATCTACAACTCCCAACACACAGAACTCACATGGAAAATAATCTATATTGATGGGAATCACAGTAAGAAAAAAATTAGAAGCCATACCAACAGCAAAAGTTACTTGCTAATGAACAGAAGCATTTATATCCTAAGAAATAAAAGCAAAATAATCTGAGTATTAATATAAGCATGTTTAAAATATTTTATAAGGGTATATAAATCAAGGAAAAGACAATGTAAAAAGATGAATTCCAAAAAGAACTTTAAAAAACTAGGGAAAAACTCAATAAAAGAATTAGTATAACTATAAATTAGACTTAGCTAAAGAGAGCTAAGAGGCAGAAATACAGTATGGAAAGAAAAAAGATAAAAAATATAAAAGAGAATTGATTTGAGATACAAGAATAAAAAGATGAATCATTTGTCTCACAGGAAGGAGTCCCACTAGGTAAGAACAAAAAGATAATGTGGATAATATATACAAAGAATGTGGCTCATATTCTCTAACAAAAAAAAATCCTCAGATTGAAGAAATAGGATATTATATTTATATACATACACTTTACATGCACATAAATCCACAGGTATTTCCTACATTGCAATGAAATTCCAAACAACAAAAACAAAAAGAAAATATTTAAAGCTATCAGAGAGAAATGAGAGCTTGTTATGTAGGTAACAGTTAGACTGACACTTCTCATCAGCAAGAACAAATGCTAATAGATTATGAAATATTATCTTCTAATTATTGAAGAAAACTAACCATCCAGCAAGAATTCTATAACCAAGATTCCATACTTGAATCTAAATTATTAAAGAGTAAGGATGTAATCCCAGCACTTTGGGAGGCCAAAGAGGGCAGATCACAAGGTCAAGAGATAGAGACCATCCTGGCCAACATGGTGAAACCCTGTCTCTACTAAAAATACAAAAAAATTAGCTGGGCGTGGTGGCACACGCCTGTGGTCCCAGCTACTCAGGAGGCTGAGGTGGAAGAATCCCTTGAACCCAGGAGGAGGAGGTTGCAGTGAGCCAAGATTGCACCACTGCATTCCAGCCTGGTGACAGAGCAAGACTCCGTCCCCCCCCCCCAAAAAAAAAAAGAAACAGTAAGGATAAAGAAACTTTCAGACATACAAAAATTAAGAGTTTATTACACTCTCACTAAAAGCAAATTTTGGCAATAAGGAAGGAATTAGAGAAAAATATTTTCATAGAAATTTATAATAAACACTGATTTTTTAAAAGTAACTGACATTTTGATTGGAAATAGGTTAAAATAAGGTGGATCTAAAATACTAAACAACATGATGGTAGATATAAGAATCAGATTGAATTCAAATCATTAAACTAGTAGAGGCAATGGACAACAGTAAGAACTAAATGAATATACACCAAATTCATAAATGCAGTAGCCTGTGCAAAGAGAGAGGAACTAAAGAAGTAACAGAGAGGACTTCAACCTTATCTTTGACATCAAATTTTTAATAAATAATGTTGAACAAAAAAACAAAAATGTTATTTATGTTGAGTAAATAAATGTTCATTTGATTCTTTTATTTTAGTATATTCTAAATATTAAATGCAAGGTGGCAGATGTAGATTTTTTTTTGTTTTTTAGAGTAAGCAAGACTACTACAAGGTATCAAGCAAAGGGTATTAAAAGTGTTTTTATTTGCTTTGTCATCTAAGCAACAGTACTATGAGGTCTTAAGCAAAGGGCATTAAAGTGTTTTTATTCTAAAGCTCATAAAGCTTCAAGAATTATATAAACTGGAAGATTTCTAATGTATAGTTGATTTCTCACTTAATCGATCATTAATATGAAACCAAACTACTATTCCATTTTTAACCATTCCAAGGAATCACTAGTACAATTTTACACCTTGACATTGAAATTATAGGACGTAAGCACAAGCAAATCAAGGCAGTCTGGATTTGATTTCAAAAATACAGATGAATGTCCTGTTCAGAGATTTTAAAAAAACATATAATATGAATATTTCCAAATGTGGTATGGAGGGGTTCTTAGGAAACTTGGTCATATAGGCTAAGTAACTTGGTTAGTTTTCTTCAGTCAAGCCTCTCAGTTTAGAACATTTACTCATCAGTGGGTTAACTGGCAACTAGTCATGAGCAGTATGTCAGTTATAATAAAAAACAGTAATACTACAAGTATGTTTTTCCATGTATTATTTTCCTTTCCAGAAGAAAAGTTAAACCTTATAAAAAATGGGGTGATTTCAAATGGCTATGGTGTTCATGCTCTTGTAAATGAGGTCTGCAACTTTTAAAACCAAAATGGAGTGTGAATGTCCCAGTAAATCTGCATCAGATGTGCTTCAATTTGAAAGGAAATGATATCAAATTCAAGTAGTTAAATGAATCGTGAAAAAAGTGTAATCTACACAGACCATGTTATGCAACTGCTCTAGTTGTAGAAGTCTATGTATAGAGCAAAACAACTCCCTTATCATTTCTAAAAATAAATGTAGTTGGTTGTTCCTCTACAGCTGGATGAGGTATTTCTTCATAATATCTTTCAAGGCATTTTAAGGAAGAAAAATGAGTCATGTTAGTTAAGATGGGAGGTAACATAGTTTAGCAGTTCAGAGGGGGTACTCAAGAGTTCTACTGCCTGATGTTTGAATCATGGTCTCCCTATTAGCTGTGTAAGCTTATACAAGTCTCTTAACCACTGTGTGCCTCTGTTTTATAAGCTACAAAATGGGATTGTGTCTGTATGTATGCATGTGTGTGAAAAACAGATGTCATTATGCAAAATATTTCAATGTACAATCAGCATCTCTTTCATATTTTAGGAACTGTAATTGAAATGTTTTCTACTATAATTTTAGGCTTTACTAACTTAAATCTACAGCTGTTCATAATATAAATTTTATCCACTTCACATTAAATATTAGTCTGGAGATGTGGCTTTATGTAGGCTTATATAACTAGACACCTTTTTTAATCTGCCTTGAGCAATATGACTCCTCTGTTTAGACTACCTTTTACCAAGTTCCAATTACCACCTATTAATAGACAGAAACAGTGTGGGCTTTCTTTTTTTTTTTACATTAAAAAAGAGCCTGAAGAGTAAAATTTGGTTAAAAAAAAAAAAACAATTACTTTGACCCATATTTGACTTTGAAAACATAATAACCAGTTCATTATAATGCACTAAAATAGCAAATATTTAAGTGCTCTGTGCATCCAAAACAATGAGCAAGTAGTAAAGCAAGAATATTTGTGGTGACGAGTAATGCTGATCTCCCAAAGAAAGGGAGAGGCAGCTGCATGGACTATAGGAGTACTAGACCTTTTTGACAAGAATGCAGCTTAAATGTAAGGTTCAAAAATCTGTATGCCTGTGTATGTCTGTCTGTTTGTCAGGAGTGTGCAGGCATGCATGTATATGTGTGCATGTAGAGAGATATGAGGTGGGCTAGTGGCAAAAGACAGAAAAAACTAGAGCAATAGAAACCATTCCATCTGCAAAGAAACAAAGAATATAATAATAGAGCATATAGAGCACAGAAGACAGAAAAAACATACTGGAAACCTAAATCATCTAAAACAATGAAAATGGTTTAAGTAGGATAATATTTAATGTAAAATCATTTTCTAACTTTGTTTCAAAGTATTACTATATACCTTCAGGAAATATATACTTACAGGAAAATAACAGATGAAGTTAGAATAACTAATATATACCCAAGAACAATTGAGAGTCAATAAAAAATGTGTGGGAAACCTTGGAATTATATGAACATCATTTTAAAACTGTTTAAATTTAAATATTAAGTCACTGGATAATTATGGAAAAGGATATATGAACAATCAATAGAATATATGGTTTTTTAAACTTTGTTTTTAACTGATGCATTTTTAGTGAGTTTTTTATTGCTTTTATTTTTAGTAGTGCAGTTTTAGGTTTTGACAAAAATTGGTCATAAGGTACAGAGTCCCCATATACCACCTTTCCCCTAGCCAAAGTTGGCCCTATTATTAACATCTTGCCTTGCTGTGGTACATTTGTTACAACTGATGAACCAATATTGATACATTATTGTAAGGCCGGTTGCCTTGCTGGGAGCTTGGATGCACCACCCCCCCACTCCTTTTTTCCCTTTTACAAGCCCTGAGCAAGCTCAGACATGCTCGGGCATGTTCCCTCCTCCCTTGCTCGCACAGCCTGTCTTCCCTTAAAGAGCCCAGTATGCAAACAAGGTGCTGCAACCATAGCTTCTTAATAACCAATAGCAACTAAGTCTTAACAACCAATAGCAGCTAAGTCTTAACAACCAATAGCAGCCGAGTCTTAACAACCAATAGCAGGCAAGCAATTCCAACCAATAACAAGCCAAGTCCTAGGTCAAGGCTTGTAACTTACCCAATAGCAGTCTTGCTCTCCCACAACAAATCGAGCTGTTTCACTCCCTATAAAACCCCCTGTCTAAGAGGAGTCCGCGCGACTTCTCTGGCCCCTCCTGTCCGAACCGCAGAACCTCACCCGGGAGCCTGAATAAATTCCCTTGCATTGGATTATTTTGGTGCTGGCCTCAGTTTCTTCGTTTTATCCTCGGAAACAAACCTTACAATTATTATTTATTAAAGGCCAGAGATAACATGAGGGTTCATTCTTGTACAGCTC
>CAUYQU010100783.1:0-18680 GCA_963574635.1 Cheracebus regulus
AAAAGGATAAATAATTATCTTAAGATCTTTTAATTCCTTTGACTTTAAAAAAATTCTAATTGTTTGCTCATAAATGCTTGCTACATTTCTAATTTATATCTCATATTGAAAGAAAAAAACCTTTTTTTCTGCCCAGTAATATTGAGGTTTATATGAGGTATATTGGGTTTCTCATATTTCCAAATACATTAGGCTTTAATTTCATTTAACATTTAATTCAGATGTTTTAAACAATCATTTGTATTCCAAAATTGTAGGCCAGTGCAGGTTTTCAATTTTATTTATATATTGTGAGCATGCTTTGGTAATTAATGAGTATCTTACAAAATATTTTATTTAAAAGGCATGACAAACCTCATGCCAATTAAACCTCTTCAAACAGAATCATTCTGAGGTTATTCAATATTTCAGGTAACTCAAAGGTAATAGCTTAATGAAACTTATTATCATCTTCAAAGGCTTAAAACCAATATAGCTTTAAAATATGTATTCTACTATGAGCAAGAAAGCATCTAATTTTCCTTACAATTACATTTCTTAATGGATTGAGGTAGTGAAATACATGACTCAACAGCTGGCTTCACCAGGGTACTGCAAAGAACTTTAAAAATCTGGGCATTTATAACAATTATTTATTTATGAATTGCTGACTATTCTTTGGTTAACATTCCATTAATTGAATCTATGTTTTAAAGTAGTTTTAGAGCTTAGTGATACTGCATTGTATGTCTCATTGATCTCCCTTATAAATATTAAAGCAAATGAACTCTTTCCAGTTTGTTAACATAAATAATTTATCTCTAGAGTCTGGAAACTTACTGGAAACTTCTTGCATTTTAAGTAAGGCATTTCTACACTTAAATACTCAGAGAAATGATAGATGGACCATGTATAGACTCTAAGTGTTATATCAATAAATATCCTACCATTCATGAACTTAATAACTTTGCTAATTCAAAGAACAATGTGTTTTTATTCATCTATTTCTATTTTTATTAATAGAGAAAACAATTAAAATTTTATTTTTTATTATAATAGAATACAATATACTATTTCAAGGAACAGAAAACTAAACCCACTAAATCAAAACAAAAGAATGTATTGTTATCTGAAATTAAAATTTATTTGGATGTTCTGTATTTTATTTACTAGGTCTGGCAACCTAATATGTATAAATATATTAGAAATTTAAAAGTGAAATTCTGGGTGCAGAAAAGTTATTTAAGCCTTTAAGAAAAAAACTGGGGATGGACTTTTTATTTTTAACATATAAATGTGGTTAATTAGGGGATTAATATTTCAAGTATGCCTCTGTGTATGTAATTTGTTTAATACCAGGATTATATACCAAACTCCTGTTTCAGTATAGGGTAGGAATTAAGTCAATATGTTTTAAAAGATATGAAATAACTACTGAAATAATATACTTTAAATAGTACATAACAATTTACTAAAATTTATTTTATAATGTGAACTATTTCCTAGCAAAAAATGCAAGGAAGGTATAATGTTAAGACATATTCAAATAAACTATGATTAAGTGCCTACAATAGACTCAGCTCTGAAGTATAAAGATACATATAAGACATTGTCTCATTTGGCAGTTGGCTATTAAAACAAGTATATGCAATTAGTTGCTATAGGTGTTATTCAATAATTCCCTATCCGAATGGTAGTTTATTCATTGTTATTTAATTGTGAAGAATTTAAATCACAGTACACTTGAAATTAATTCTTGCTAAAAATGAGAAAGGGGAAAAGTAGTACTTTAACTTGATAAAGGAATTAAGTAATTGACATAAGAATTGTAGATTTTGGCAAAGATAGATTAGAAAGGATAATGAGAAAAATATTTCTATCCTTCATTAGAAAACAGTAGAGAAGCTTCTGGTAGCCTGCATGAGGTGCCACGAATCTTCTGAAATGTTTCCTAAATAATAAGACTTGAAAATCAAAATTACTCTTTAATCAGTGGACTGCAGAATGGAAGTTATGTTAGCAGGCATGAAAACAACATTAATATTCTTGTATGTCTCCATCAGAGCTCCTGGATGACCAGGTACATTATTGATTCACAATAATATTTTGAAAAGAATCTTTTTTTTTCTAAGTAATAGGTCTCAACAATTGCTTTAAAGTATTCAGTAAACTGTGATTTAAATAGATAAGACATTTTTCAGGATTTGCTGTTCCATTTATAGAACATAGGCAGAGTAGATTTAGTATAATTCTTAAGATTCCCAGGATTCTCAGAATAGTAAAGGAACATTGACTTGAAATTAAAGTCAACAGCTGAATTAGCTCCCAATGAGAGCTGTCCATTGAAGCTTTGAAGCCAGGCATTAACTTCATCTATTTAGCTATGAAAGTTCTAGATGGCATCTACTTCCATAAAAGGCTGGTTTGTCTACACTGAAAATCTGTAGTTAAATGTAGCTACCCTTCATCAATGATCTTGGGTAGATCTTCTGGATAACGTGCTATGGCACCTATATCAGCACTTGCTGCCTCGACTTTTACGTTATGGAGATGGCTTCTTTTCTCACACCTCTCAACCCACCCTCTTCTATTTTCAAACTTTTTCCTGTGGCTTTCTTACATCTCTCAGCCTTCATAGAATTGAATGAAGAGAGATAGGCCTTTGCTCTAGATTAAGCTTTGGTGTAAGGCAATGTTAGGGCTGACTTGATCTTCTATCCAGACTGCTCAAACTTTCTCCATATGAGCAATAAGACTGTTTTTACATTCTCTGCATTCATGTGTTCACTGGAGCAGCACTCTTAATTTCCTTCAAGAACTTATCTTTTGTGTTAACAACTTGGCTGTTTGGCACATGAGACCTAGTTTTCACCCTAAGCTTTCCTCACTGAGCTTAATTATTTCTAGCTTTTTGTTTAAAGCAAAGGATGTGTGACACTTAGTTTCACTTGAACACTTTAAGACCATTGTAGGGTTATCAATTAACAGAACTTTAATATTATGCATCTCAAAGAATAGGGAAGCCTGAGTAGAGGGAGAGAGAAGCAGCGACCAATGATCGGTAGAGAAGTCATTATATACAAATCATTAAGTGATTTGTATATCCATTCAGTTTGCCATCATATATAAGCGCAGTTTGTGGTGCTCCAAAACAATGGCAATAGTACATCAAAGATCACTAATTACATGACAGACATACTGATAATAATGAAGTTTGACACATTGCAAGAATTACCAAAATGTGACACAAAGACAAGAACTAAGAACACGCAATTGGAAAAATGACACTGACAAGAGTTGCTCAACACAGGGTTGTCACGAATCTTCAGTTTGTAAAAAACTCAGTGTCTGTGAAGTACAATAAAGTGAAGCACAGTGAACTGGGATCTGCCTCTAATTGATGTTCTACTTTATGAAGAATATTCTCTTTTCTGTTTTGTTTAACTAAGCTCAACAGAGACAGACATCATCAAAGCTATGATTTTATACAACAGGTGGCTGAATCTTGTATGCTTTAGTTTCATGTGAAATCAGACATTTTATTTAAGTGGCCTAATTGTAGCTTTAGTTATGACATGTCTTCATCTTCTATAACAAGATATCCACCTATGTGATTTCTTAAATAGGAGTTTCTCTAGGACTGGAGAAAAACTGAAGTTAATAATTATGTTAGAAAAATTGAAAGATGTTGATTAAACATATTTCTTTTAGATGATAAACTCAGTAGAACTTCAAATGGATATATGCAAGTTGCTTAACTGAATCAGGGTAATATCTTCATTTTGAGCAAGTACATCCACTTTTCATTAGAAGGTGCATGGATTTGTATAATCTCCACAAAGCCATTCATGTTAATAAGGTAAAGTTTACTCAAACAACTAGGGAAATATCACTACCAAAACAATGCAAGATGTAACTCTCTTTTGAGAGTTAAATTTTTCATAAAAATTTTCACTGTTTAAAGTTGTTTTTGTTTGTTTCATGTGATTATGTCTTGTGTTTGTTGTTATTGTTCTGTTTTGTTTTCAGAGGATTTGAATGTTACCTAATCCAAAACCAGGCCTAATTGAAAACTCAGGGAAAATATCCCTAAGCATATACATTAGGGACTACGGCATCAAATTAAGATTTCTCTGAAGTCAAATCTAATCAAATAGTAGGTAAATGGCTGTTTGTTGCCTAATTGTCCTGTGGTGACTGATTTTTAGATACAAGTATCTTAACTCTAGGAAGATAATCCAAAAAATGCTGTCTTTTCTGTAGCATAATTTTATTTATGCCAGCCGTGAAAATATTCACTCTCTATAGCAATATACTAAATCAGAAACACCATAATTATCAGACATGAGGCACCATCGATGGACCAAATAACACCATATACAATAATTTCAGAAAGAAAGAACAGAATCTTCATGCTGAAATTAGCAAATTTTCTCCAAAAACCTTTTTCCTTGGGCTTACTTTACAAATCATCTTACAAAGCTTCTTCTCAATGTTAATTTTAGCCGCTCTGTATTTCTTCACATTTCTTACTTTTCATGCATAGATTTATACAGATAGCTATATAAACTCATATACAGGTAACTAAGCCTAAGATAGGAAGAGGTTAAGACCTAGGATTTTAAAAGTTGAGTAAGTCAATTTTGAATCAGAAAGCAACAAAGACTTAAAATATTTTGCTTTTGAAGAAAGACATCTTCAATCAGCATTCAATTGTAAGGAGCAACCCTTCTAATTTGCTAGGCCTGAAAACCATTACATCTTCCCCTTAAAAGTTATTCTTTTCTTATTTTTTCATATTTATCTAATTAGCATTCACAAAGCACATAACATTTCTTATAGGGTTGATTCACATTGGGAAGAGATGAAGTGGTTATAACTTCACAATAAAAATCAGTCCTGATAATTACAGTATTCAGCCTGGATACATGGGTATTCATGCATAGCTTGTGAATAATTGGGGATAATTCAAAGAGTTTGTAGAATTTACAAAGACTTACAAGTGAAAAAAAAGTTCAGGGAATAGGAAGAGCCCAAGTTACTTGAATGATGCTATCTGCATGATTTTTGAAATTCATATCATTTCTGCATAGCATCACAGCTTTGCGGATGCATGCATGCTTTAGTTTATCCTCTTTGAGGCACAGACTGTATATCAAAGCAAGAAAGAATTGATAATCATTTACATTCTGTTGAGTAAAGAGCTTTACCAAATGATACGTAGAAAAAAGATTGAATTTTTATATAAAATGACTACTGCAATTATTAACAACAATATTAAACAACTCATGAATATGTATGACTCTTCCCCATGTATTTTGATTAGTTGTCTTTCAGAGGCTTTATTATTTAAATGATTTATAGAGGATAAGGTTTTTCTAAAGTCAATAATTTGTTCTCATATGTATATAGACGCTGAGGCTAGAAATTATATAGTTTGTTACAAATATAAAAACATGGCTGCCAATGTTCAATTCAATGAAATATTTATTAAGTTTCTGGTATATTCTGATCACTGATTTAAGTCAGGGTGAAAATGAGAAAAACTAAGGAGAATGTGGGATCCAAAAAATGAGTCAACATGTTCCCTACAAAAGAAAAATACAAATATGTTGAAAAAAAGAAGATATCCTAACTAGAAAAAAAATTTTTTTTTAAATCTCTAAAGAAGGAAAGTACATAAAATTTGTGACGTTCAGATTGTGAAGGGTTAAAAGCACTCATCCTTCCGGAATACTGTTGTTCTGAGAAGCCTGCAAACTTTTGTTACAGATAGGCATATTATTTCCTGGAACAGGTAGATATATTTATCACAGCCTTTCTGTCTAATAATTTAGGAGTTCCTTGTAGAAATCTGACTTTAAAAAGCAAAGCAGGGGAGCTGATTTTCTGAGAATTTCGCTTGTGTTGTTTCTTTTGTTGTTTTATCAGCATAAATGCCTGCTTAAATCGTCTGGCTAATCTCACTTTTACTTTTTTAGCCCAGTCACATTAGATTTGCTTTCTACATTTAACCCTACCTATTATTCTCAATAGAAGTACAGAAAGATCTCCCTCCAAAGACCGTAATTGTTGATAAACAAGTGAGGGAATGTGTTCTCTTTCCAGGTCCACAAGGGGGCGTAGTTTTAAGGGCAAGACCTTCCCAGCAGCACGCCCGCTCCGATACCACTCCATCTGGGAGATTTAATGGTTTCTGTTTTCATTTTCGTGCACGAGAAGAACCAAAGTTCGATCACTACAGCGGAAGTTTAAAGGAACTCTTTCCATTGGCCAAGGGGCTTGGAGAAGGTGGGAATTCCTCCCAGGTTAAAAGTCCTTTTCTTCCACACCTCTTTGGATCCCATACTTGGGCCCCCTTCCACACTCCCTTTGTGGAAGCTGACTTTCCTCTCCAGGATTTCCCCTCTGGAATCCCATTCCACTCTCTCATGGAAGCTTGTCTTCCCGTCCGAAACTCCATCTCTCCCTCTCTCAATTCCCTTCCACTCAGTGTGGAAGCTGCTTTCCTCTCCTGGATTCCATCTTTCTGGAGTCTCTCACTCAGTGTGAGGGGAGCTTTCCTTCTCTGGTTTTCCCCTCTGGGAATCCTTCTCACTGAGTGTGAGAGTGACTTTTCTTTCTCTCACAGTGTAAGAGCTAGCTGCATCTTTCTCTCTCCTTCTCCTTTATTTCTATCTGCCTAAATAAATCAGTTTCTGAAAAAACGTTTTTGGGTCCAGTATTTACAAGCATATTTACAGTGAGGTCCCCTCTCCCATTCTTGGGTGAGTGAGAGACCAAGAGCCAGGAAAAAAGTCCTCTCAGGGGAGCTAAGTGCTCCCTTGCACCCCCAAACCTGGCAACACAAGTATTTTATCCATTTTGACAATTTTTGCCACCTAGTTTATTCATAACATTTATAGAAATTGTTCAAGTTTTCACCAAGACTCCATTTAAATATTAAAAATCCCTTTAAAAGTGAAAGCATACTCACACTAACAGATGGATTCTGTTCTACATATATATTAATTAACCAAAGCATCAAGTACTGGCATAGCATACCTGGACTTTGAGTTTTTATAATCAACGTATTAACTGCCTCTAGCATGACTTTCTGTAACTTCTTATATGCCATGGATTTTGTTATATGAGAACAAATACATATACACACACATATATATGTATATATGGAAATATATACTCACACAAAAAATTATAAAACAGTTGCATCATGAAAATTGGCTCTATATTAGTAAAATGACCTGCAAAACTGCGTTTTTTAAGTCAATAAACAGTCTCTTCCTTGAAAAGTGAGATAACTAATGAAAACTCAAAATGCCTATGATTTACATTTCTGATCTTATGAAAATCTTTTGAAATACAATGTCTGGAAATATTTACTGATCTAATGGAATGTGACATTTTAAGAAAGATCAGCAACAAAATTTTATATGAATCTTTTGAAATTACAATATTGTGTTTTCTCAGTGTTAAAACTGATTAGGATTAAATTAATAATTACCTATTGAGATCATGGCTGCATCTTCTGTGTGATGGTGTCCCCTAGATTTAACAAAATAGCTGTCACATAGAATATACCATGTAATAAAAATGGTTGTCAAATTGAATTTATTAAAACTAACAATACACTAATACATTGGTATAAAATAACTTGAGGAGCTAGTTTTGAGTTTTCTTCAGATAAACTTGGATATAGTGAGATACCACTGTGTTGCTACAACAAATAATAAATTTGATTCTTAGAGTTGGAAAATATCTAAAAATTCATGAGTATACCATACTCTCTAAAGTCACAATGTTGGTTTAAAAAAATCTATCTTTTTTCTGTATAGGCTATATTGAATTCTGTAAATAATAGGAAATATGTTGCTTTGTTGAGAGGTCATAAATTATTAGACATCTAGTGTTATAGAGGAAATTATTCACACCTTGGTACTAAAAACCCCTACTGAGGGACTGTTAACTTCTCTTCCCAGGTCCACAAGGGGTGTGGTTTCAAAGGCAGGAAAGGCAGGAACTTTCCAGCGCCATGCCTCCATCCACCTCCCCATCTGGGAGCCTAGAGGTTCTCTGTCTAACTTTCCACGCGAGAAAGGCAGACAGCTCAAGTGAGCTTCCTTTGTTTAGAAACCCTGCCACAAGCTGTGAGGGAGGAGGCTTTGATTGCGGGCCAGGCAACCAATCCTATATTAGAGTCAAAGATCAGTCGCTCCAGAGGAAGTTCGGAAAAGCTCCTCTCACTGGATGAGAACTTAAATGGGGTGGGAGTAACTCCAGGGTTAAAATCCCCATACTCTTTTACCTATACTCTGGGATTCCCTCCTATGGCAGGGTGGGAGCCTTCTCATTCTCTCTCTCTAACTGTGCAGACTCCATCTCTGGATCCCCTCCCATGACAGCGTGGGAGCTCTCTGTCTCTGTTTCTGCCTAATAAATCACTTTTCTGCAAAGCTCTTTGGGTCCGATATTTCCAGTATTTACTTGAACGAGCTCACTGGGCCACCAGGGCCTCCTCTCCATTCTTGGGTGAATGAGGCCCAAGGACCTGGGAACACACATCTGATCGGGGAGCAGTGAGCATCTTTGGGACACTCCTATAGCCCTGCACCTGTCACCTGGTTACACTACCTAGAATAGGCTCCTTTTAGTTATTTTCCTGCCTTGTTAATTGTGGTGGTTATTTACTATGTCAATTTAGCTAAGCTCCAGCTACAGTCTTCTATGGCCCCTGGTTAATGTTGGCCAGCAGACTTTTTTTTTTTTTTTTGAGAATTTGAAGTAGAAATAAAGGCAGTCTTATTTTTATACTGTGAAGATTGAAGGAGGGTGTTATTCACTATGGCAGCTTGCACATGTTGTCACTAATGTGTCTGGTCACCTTGTTGAAGTGGGGCATTAGCTGAACCTGCAGCAACTCCAGCTCCCACCATACCTATTCCTTCATCTTCTCTGATGCCGGGCCAGGTATATGTAGAGCTACATGGCAAGGGATATCGACCTCTTTCTCCTGCAGAGCCTCCTTAGCCATAGTTACAGACAGTGAGACAGAGGCACAGATTTTATTTTGTCCCCTAAGTTGTTTGTATTTTTGAGCATTAGTTTGTTCTTGTTCTCAACCACATCTATCTGGTTGATGTTTTCTAAATTCAGTGGGTGTTGCAAACAAAATTCTAAGAGAATCCTTCAAATTTCTGCCCCTGGTGTTCAAAGCTTGTATACCTCCCTCTCCCCATAGGTACAAAGAAGTTGTGACTGTAATGAGATACAATTCCCATGATCCTTTTACTAATAGAACTTTAAGTAATCAAAAGTAGATTCTACTAGTAGGTTTGACCCAACTTGATGATTCTCTTAAAGAAGGCGAAACAGACAATTTGCCTGCTGACCTTGAATAAGCAAACTGCAATCTTGTAGAGTCACAGAGCAGGGAATTGCACACAGTCTCTAGTAGCTGGAAACAACTCCTGGTTGACAGTCAGCAGGAAATTAGGAAGCTCAGGTCTACAACCACAGGGAAGTCAATATTGACAACAATCTAAATATGCTTAAAAGAAGACTCCAGTCCTCAGATGAGAATGCATACCCAACTGAGTCCTTGATTTCAGCCTGATGAGACCCTGAGCAAAGGACCCAGCTAATCTGGGTGCTCAGGGTCTTGGACCCACAGAAACTTTTAGATAATAAATTGTTATTCCCTTAAGCCACTAATGTTGTGGTAATTTGTTAGGAAACAATAGAAAATTAATAGAGATTGTGTTACCTGGAAGTGGGGGTGCTGCTATAATAAATACCTGTAAATGTAGAAACGTCTTTGGAATTAGTCTGTGAGCAGAGGCTAAAATAATTTTCAGGAGTCTAAGTGAGAAATGCTAAATGTCCTTGAATAGACTGTTAGTAGAAACCTGGACTTGGAAGATGCTGCTCGTGAGGGCTTTGGATGGAAGTAAGGAAGTGAAGAACATGTAACACAGTAAACTGGAGAAAGGACAATCCTTGTTATGTGGGGCTAAAAAGCCAATGTTTAGGAAGGCATAGGACACTGAACATTTTAAGAGTCATATATTTTCAGATCTTGAATCTCTAAAATTTTGTTGAATCTCCTTTACCAGCAGGAGAACTTTTTCCTCTCTGTCTGAGGACCTCATCTATTTTGCCTGAAGAAAATTCAGTGTGCTCCCCGATGGTCCTGCTGTTCCAAGGGACCGCTGATACTTCCGGGATATACCCTTCTACCCTTTATTACTCCTCAATATATATCTAGGCTTAAGTCTCAAGAAACCCCCCAAAATAAGGTACACACAATATGACCCATGGAAAGGTGTGATACACACTAAAAAAGGGTGTGATTTTAAAGATTGAGATAGAAACCTGGGGATTATATATTGGGATTAATACTAAGGTTTTTAGAGCAGAGTTAATAAATATTTTGTTTGATCAGGCTGAATGGAGACTCCGTAAATAAGTATTTCATATTCAATATTCATATAAATATTCAATAGATATAAGCACTCAATGTCTTAATTCAATTAAATGTGAGTGGCTCTAATATTTTTCTGTGTGGATTGATTTGGGCCTGAATGTGCATTACACTAAATGAAGGGGAAATACCAGAACTTCTTTATTACACAGAAGGCATAATGAATGCCTGTAGATGAAGGCATCCAAATGTTAACGGAGACTGGAACACTTAAGTAGATTTACCATCTAAAACGAACTGCATCTTATGGAAGTTATAAAGGACAGTCCTTCATAAGTTTAGAGAAATACATTTATGAGTGGTCTCTCTCCATGCTTTGAAAAGTTCTGTGATGACTATTCTTTATAAGCCAGAAATGATAGTCAGAACTACTTCTATTACATTGAGCTCTCCAAATCTTCAAGTGAGTAAAGGGACCTGGTATAAATTGTGACTCTTAATTGCCAAAGAGAAAGGACGCATGTTTGCCATAATCAATGTCAGAGCCAACACGGTAATCAGAATAGTCTGACCTGCAGAGAGTTTTGGCATTGGCCAGTTGATTACTGCATCTCTTAAATGAAATATACTGACAGCCTACTAAACCTGTACAAGTAATCCAACTCCAGATTTGTTGAATTAAATTGTTTCAATCACTGTAATACAAAATCACAACCCCTATACCAATTCGCAGACTTCAGCGAGCTCAACTCATAGTCTTCTGTTTGAATAAGAGGCCAGGTTCATTCAAGAAAGAGTTCCTCCATACATCCTAAAATGACTACTCAAAATTTCTTTCTACCTTCCCCCAAATTACCTGTGGCCATTTACCAGGGTGATTTTGCATTGGAAAAGAGGAAATTATTAGATACTTAGAAGGTTACTGAACTCTGTCTCTGAAATGCCTTTAATGCTAGAAACCTGAAATGCCATTTTGCTGTCCACCATCAAGATTAGGGGCTTATGGAGGTCAAATAAGCAATGAAGTTTTGGCTTGTGTCCAACTCACCAAGGGCCTAATGAGATAAACATCCCCTGTGGTTATTTCTTGTAATTGGAATAGTCATACTTAGCCACTGGCAGAGTTCCCATATTCATTACCTGGGCTCTTACAATAAGAAAGGTCAATTGAAAGCCACTAGAACTGGCTCTACCTATCAAGAGAGCAATTCAGAATAAATCATGGGAGAATTGTAGAGATTTGTGCCACTCTGAAAGACTTGAAAAAGGCAAAGATATTGATTCATGCTACATTGTCATTCAATTTGCCTACTCAGGTCATACACAATGCAGATAGGTTTGGAGAATAAGGATGGTTACCATCATCTCAATTACATGTCCACTCCCAATTGCAGCTGCTTTTATAGATGAAGTTTAATAGCTGGAATAAGTTTACATATCCCTCAGCCAGAACCTGGTATGTGTCTGTTGATCTTGAAAACATTTTTTTCTTCTCTACATTTATAATAAATGCCATAAAAAGCACTTGACTTTCAGCTGAACTTGCTAGTTACATGTCTTCTCTACCCTAACGAGGAAACTCTCTAATCCTACATCATTTGGAGCAACATAATCATCTCTCTATTCCCCAGATGGTATATTACATAGATTTATTTTATCAATAATAAACATGCTGATTAGACTTGATTATTCAGACGTAGCCACTATTATAGACATCTCGTTAAAATATATACATGCCAAAAGATGGAAAACAAATCCCTCAAAAATTATAGGTCTGAAAAATGTTTTGAGGTGATTTTCAAATTGAATGACAAGATACTTCAGGCATCTCCAACTACTAAGAAATATGGAACTTGAAGGCAATATGTACCTCCATCTGTGCATGCTAGCCTGACTAGTTTGCTGAATAACTAGAAAAAGCTAACATTTTTGAGCAGGTCACAAAAGAAGCCAATGTTTTACAATATGTCCAGGATATCATACTTGTGTCATATAACTTAGCAGATTACATGGTGTTTATAGTATCTATGGCAGAGTGGTATTACATTGCCTCCCCTCTCTCAACCCAAGTGAATGGTCTTTTAGGGGAATTCCCTGTATATAACAGCTAATGAAAAGCAATGGGGGCTGTTTACAGATAGATGTTTTTGTACAATACAAAGGTGCAGCATTACAATGGAGTTACTATGGGATCCCCTCCAGGAAGGAGATACTAAAAGGTTATTATGTTAATTAAGGAAAATCCACACCTTCCAACAGTATACCTTGTTGTTAATGCTGTGTAGTAGGAGAGATAGCCAGAAGCATGGATCTTTATTTATTCATGGACAGTAGTTGCTGATTTGGCTGAATGTCGTGGGTTTGAAAAGAAGGAAAGGGAAAAACTGTGACAAAGAATTGTGGTACATGGGAAAACATTTCTCAGTGGCCTTGAGTATAAGATACTCATGTCCCCTGTGAAACCTCACCAAAATGCAACTCAGAAAGGGAAAATTATAATAATTAGATGGTAAAGTTGACCCACTCTAAGGATATCAGGAAATATTTCCCCTTAGCTATATCAACACTTTCCTGTTAGGCTCATAAGCTGAATGCTCATAGCAGCAGTGATGAGAATGCCTGGGGTCAGCAACCTGGACTTTGACTCACCAAAGCCGATTTGACTCCAGCTACAGATAGTGTCTACTTGCCTAAAGCAGAGATCCACATTAAGCTCTCCAATATCAGATCTTCGGTGAACCAGTCAGCTACATGGCGGTGGGTAAATTGAATGAGATGCTCCATCACAGAATGGGCAGTATGTTAGTCTCACTGAAACAGACCCTCAGACTCCATATAGGTTTATCTTTCTTGTCCCCAATGTTTATGCTACAGTCGCCATCCATATAGTTATCAAATGCCTTATTTACCTCACAGTATTACCTATAGTATTGCTTTTTACCAACAAACTCATTTCAGAAATAAACTGTAGCAAAGTGCTCACACAGATGCAATTTACTGGTCTTTCTTTGTACTCCATGACCTAAAACAGCTGGCTTAAATGATGATATGACTTTTAGAAGATTTATAGATGCAATGGACCAGGAAATAACAACTCTGTAAAAAAGCAGGATAATATTATTTTAAAATGTCAGAAACCCAAAATTAAAAATTGAGAATTTCCCAAAAGACACACAGTTATTAATTATTGAGGTGGGTATAGAATTAAATAATATTAGTAACCCAAGCATGTTCTGTTTCCCATGTACTATATCCCTTCTCTTATTACCAGAATTAAAATAACATTATTATTTTTTTTGAGACGGAGTCTTGTTGTTACCAGGCTGGAGTACAGTGGTGCAATCTCGGCTCACTGCAACCTCCGCCTCCTAGATTCAAGCGATTCTTCTGCCTCAGTCTCCCAAGTAGCTGGGACCACAGGCACTGCCACCACACCCAGCTAATTTTTTTGTACTTTTAGTAGAGATGGGGTTTCACCGTGTTGGCCAGGATGGTCTTGATCTCGACCTCGTGATCCGCCCACCTTGGCCTCTCAAAGTGCTGGGATTACAGGTGAAAATAAGATTATTTTTATGCACCTGTATGCTACATCTAGAAGAGAACTAACATATATCCTTGTTAATTACTCCATCTTTCCAAGTCAAATTACATTTGCTTCTATTATTTGTATTTTCCTCTATTGGAAAAAATTAAACTACTTATAAGAACATCTGCTTTAAACAAGTCAGTATATTTTAGCATTTCCTCTTTCTCCTCTTGGATATCATACAAAAGCAAAAAAAAAAAAAACCTAAATAATTCAGAAATTACATTTTTAGAGAATCTTAAAGATAAATATAATCTAAAACCTCAAAAATACATTTAAGCTCCCAACAGCACTGATGCTAAACAGAAGTCATCTGAAAAGGAGTGAAAACAAGAAGCATAGTGAATGATAAGAGAACTATCCTTGACATAGCTTAAAAAAGGCAAGCTTTAGACAAAAAATATCTATACTTGAAGTGCTCATTCTGAAGCTTAAATCAATATTGAATAAAGTAACTGGTCTGACTTAAAGAAGCAAAGGACATGCCACGACACAAAGAATTACAGAGATGGGCCATATTTTCAGGAAATAGTCTGTCTCTGTGCAGCAAATCATCTCCCAAATTATAATCTCTGCACGCTACTGCCTAGAATAAAGACTATTTTTCTTTGAGTCATATTGCATGGCCAAATGAAGAAAGATTGAATGAGAAAATGTAAGCTGAATTTCCTGGAAACTTCAAAACATGACTCAGGGGTCCATTTGTGCCTTTCCTTACCCAATCCTCCTGCTTGAGGTTCAGACGTAATACCAGAGTGGTAAGACAGCAAGGTAAGATCTTCCTAAGAGATAAATAAGCTTGTGTCTTGTTTAAGCCAATTTTATTTTTCATTTTCATTTGGACAGCAGCTAAACTTATCAGAATATATTTTTCCAAATATACATGGGTTTTAATTTCATTTGATGTCTTTATTTCCAGAGGAAAAAGTAACAATTCTGAAAACTTAACACTTAAACAAGAAAAGCTTTATGTAAAAGGATAACTAAAAATATATATGTAACCAAGGATATCATAGGCAGTCTCTAAGATAGGTCCCAAACTGTGTTGGCTTTAAAATCCTCTCATTGTCTGGCAAAGTATCCCCCCTTCTTGAAAATCTACAACAACATCTAGATTTTAGAAAGTACAGAGAGAGAAAGAAAGAGAGAAAATGTGATATCCTTTTGAAGAAGTGGCATGCAGACATCCAATGACATCAAGAATTTCTTTGAGTCAGTGTTAGTTTCTGCAGAATTAGAATGCTGTCTCTGATAATGACTATTGTCACCTCTCTATTCATAAGTTCAATAAGGTGATCTTATTGCTCTCCAAATAACAAGCAAAGGAGAAATGGACAATGAAATTTAGTATCTACTTGTGTTTATATAGTATTTGAAGGCTGCTGGCAACCAAGAATAAACACAGTAAACAAAATGGAGATTTCTACAACAGAATGCCACGCATATATGCATTGCTCTTAATACACACTACAGAGCAAGAAAAATTTAAATTCAATGAGGTTTATAGAAAATTATAACTTGTGTAATAAAAACAGATATATTTATGAAACCATATCATATAATTTCAGAGAAGCACAAACATTAAAATGAATGTCTCTGTTGTATGGTGCGTTTGAAGAGGACTGTGGTGGGGATGGGGCTAAAGAAAGGGAGAGCTCTGTACTTTATTTAGTTTGTTAGTTCTTATGAGGTATGGCCAAATAATATAATTTGTCTTTGAATCATCGAATTTGAAATATTTATATTTAAAAGGTTTTGTTTTGTAGAGACATCTGTCCAATATCACTTAGGACTGAGAAACAGGAACATTTCCCTGGGTTACAATGTCAAGCTGACTTAGGTATACATTTTAAATGGCAGATACCTATCATCTGTGTGTGGGAAGGGGTGTGTATGAATACTTTGCATGAAAGTGGGCACATCAAAGGCTTTAAGAAGCATCCAAGCCTTAGTTTCCGAGGGTTGATACGTAGTCTGAACTCTTTACATCTCTGGAATTTCTTTTTGTTTCCTGTGATCCTAACTCATTCTTAAAGTCTAGGGTTTGTCCCAGATTATTCTATGTTGTTCCTTGATCCTAAGATATAGATACATGCACCTGTACTGTGTCTGCCATACCTGTCCTGCTGCCTTTCTCACTACTATTATAATCATTCTAATCAGACTTTTCATTATTATTTTTCAGGAAACTGAAACTGAAGATGCAAACGAGTTATTATATACCTATTCAATTTAATAAAATTGTGCTAAGTATCTATTCTTGCAGTGTTTCTATCATACCAGGATAATTATCCCTTCTTTATTTAAATAAAGATTTTTTATCTTGAATGACATTTTGGAAAGCTTAATATAATTGGTTTTGGAATAAACATAAATGACACAAGAAACATGTATATTGATTAAAGTATTTTGAAAACCATATAATAAGAGAAAATATTAAAATATGTTGTAATTTTAACAAAAGAAAACCTTCCCTACTCATTCTCCTTTGATATAAAGCAGAAAAAATAAGGCTTGGGAGGTAGTGATTAATCAGAATTAGGTAAGTTCTCAATTGGAAGAAATATCTATGTCTATTTTATTAACCTTCCTATTCAATGCAAGGATTTCCTTTCTAAAGTTTTTTGTCCAAACAAGATTAAATTTAGACAAAGTCTCAGATAAAACCCTAAATCAGCTGAAGAAGAGTTATGCTTAACTTTTATAAGAACATTTCCTGGAAATCTACTGTGAAGACAAATAACGAAAGCATTGAGAATGCAGTAAAGCTTGCTGCACATCAAAGATGGTGTCAGCAACTAGTGTGACAGAACTGAGACATTGGAGCAGAATGCACAATGAAATCTGAGGTGTCATGCAGCAGAAATAGGTACAAGTTAAACTGAGATCACCTCAGTGCATCTAGGGACTACTTCAGTGACAGTTTTAGCAGCAGTTGATTTAGAAAATGCATAGCAGTTATGCGGTAAATTTTAGAATAACTGCCATGTGGTGCTGAGAACGTATATTCTGCTGATTTGGGGTGGAGAGTTCTGTAGATGTCTATTGGGTATGCATAATTCAGAGCTGAGTTCAAGTCCTGAATATCCTTGTTGATTTTCTGTCTCGATCTGTTTAATATTGACAGTAGGGTGTTAACATCTCCCACTATTATTGTGTGGAGGTCTAAGTCTCTTTGTAGGTATCTAAGAACTTACTTTATGAATCTGGGTGCTCCTGTATTGGGTGCATATATATATTTAGGATAGTTAGCTCTTCTTGTTGCATTGATTCCTTTATCATTATGTAAAGCCCTTCTTTCACTCTTGATCTTTCTTGGTTTAAAGTTATCAGAGACTAGGATTATAACCCCTGCTTGTTGCTTTCCATTTACTTGGTAAATATTCCTCCATCCCTTTATTTTGAGCCTATTTGCACATGAGATGGGTCTTGACTCTTTGTCCAGTTTACCAGTCTGTGTCTTTTGATTGAGGCATTTAGCCCATTTAAATTTAAGGTTAATATTGTTATGTGTTTGATTCTGTCATTATGATACCAGTTGTTTATTTTACCCGCTAGTTGCTGCAGTTTATTCATAGTGTCAATGGTCTTTACAATTTGGTATTCTTTTGCAGTGGCTGGTACTGGTTTTTCCCTTCCCTATTTAGTGCTTCCTTCAGGAGCTCTTGTAGGGCAGGACTGGTGGTGATAAAATCTCTCAGCATTTGCTTGGCTATAAAAGATTTTATGTCTCCTTCACTTATGAAGCTTAGTTCGGCTGGCTATGAAACTCTGGGTTGAAAATTCATTTCTTTAAGAATGTTGAATATTGGCTCCACTCTCTTCTGGCTTGTACAGTTTCTGCAGAAAGATGAACTGTTAGTCTGATAGGCTTCCCTATGTGGATAACCCTACCTTTCTCTCTGGCTGCCCCTTAACAGTTTTTCTTTCGTTTCAACCTTGGTGAATTTGATGATTATGTGTCTTGGGGTTGCTCTTCTTGAGGATTATCTTTGTGGTGTTCTCTGTATTTCCTGAATTTGAATGTATGCCTGTCTTCCTTGGTTGGGGAAGTTCTCCTGGATAATATCCTGAAGAGTATTTTTCAACTTGTTTCCATTCTCACTGTCACTTTCAGGTAGACCAATCAACTGTAGGTTTGGTCTTTTCATATAGTCCCATATTTTCTGGAGGCTTTGTTCATTACTTTTTATTCTTTTTCCCTCTAATCTTGTCTTCATGCTTTATTTCATTAAATTGATCTTCAATATCTGATATCCTTTCCTCCACTTGATTGATTTGACTATTGAAATTTGTGTGTGCTTCATGAAGTTCTTTTGCTGTGTTTTTCAGTTCCATCAGGTCATTTATAGTCTTCTCCAAACTGGTTACTGTAGTTAGCAATTCCTCTAACATTTTTTCAAGATTATTAGCTCTCTTGCATTGGGTTAGAACATGCTCTTTTGGCTTGACGAGTTTGTTATTACCCACCTTCTGAAGCCTACTTCCGGCAATTTGTCAAACTCGTTCTCCATCCAGTTTTGTTCCCTTGCTGATGAGGAGTTGTGATCCTTTGGAGGAGAAGAGGCATTCTGGTTTTGGGAATTTTCAATCTTTTTTAGTGCTTTTTTTTTTCTCATCTTCGTGGATTTATGTACCTTTTGTCTTTGATGTTGGTGACTTTTGGATGGGGTTTTTGTATGAATGTCCTTTTTT
>CAUYQU010100785.1:0-28541 GCA_963574635.1 Cheracebus regulus
GCTGTTCAAGTCTTGCTTATTCAGCCCTCCAGACCCCGCTTTCTGTCTACCTTTTCTTCCGCACACTCCCCTATTCAGGTTGGGACCCTCTTGCTGGCCAAGAGTCCCCGGCAGACGTGCCAGCCTCTCGGGAACCCAGACCCCATAAAACTAGAAGCACTAGAAAAGAGTACATAGAATCCAGGACCCATTGCTGGCAAGGTAACTTCATTTTGTCCAAATATACTAGGAAGAGATAAAATGAACTCATTAAAGTTTCTAAAAGAGAAAGAAAAAAAGCAAGACATTTCCCTTAAAGAAATGCTTAGGAGATAAGGAAAAAACAGAAACTCATTCTTTACACAGCTTAAAAATATCTAGCTACCCAACAGCTATCACACTGGATGCTTGTAACACATATTTTAATCTCAAGCCTCGACTTTTTTTTTTTGAGACAGACTCGCTCTGCTGGAGTACAGTGGCACAATCTTGGCTCACTGCAACCTCTGTCTCTCAGGTTTAAGCAATTCTCTGCCTCAGCCTCCTGAGTAGCTGGGATTACAGGCATGTGTGAACACATCTGGCTAATTTTTGTATTTTTAGTAGAGACGGGATGTCACCGTCTTAACCATTCTGGTCTTGAACTCCTGACCTTGTGATGCACCTGCCTTGGCCTCTCAAAATGCTGGGATTACAGGCATGAACCACCGCATCCAATCATGAGTGGAGAACACTGATCAATTAATTTCTAGATCTACTTGAAACATACCTTAAATTTCCAACAGCTCCTTAGAAAAAAAATAGCCCTTTCTATGTAAAACATAAACTGATGATTTTGAAAGGAAAGTTATTATCTAAAACATGGCTTCTGAATTGAAGCCGAAGGATAAGACATGGTCCATACAGCCAAGGCGGCCAGGAGAGTGCTTATACCACCACCCCACCACCATAGGCAGTGTAGCTCTGGGAGGCTCCTCCCTACTGCTTTAGAGGAGGGAGAGAGTCAAGAGGACACTGTCTTGCAACTTGGATACCAGCTCAACCACAGAATAGGGAATTAGGCAGAATCCTGAGACCCTTCCCACTCCTGGCCCTAGCTTCTGAACAACATTTCCAGACACTCCCTGCGCCAGAAGAGAAACCACCGCCTTGATGGGAAAAACCAAGTTCTGGAAGAATTCATCACCTGCTGACTAAAAGAGCCCTTGGAATCTGAATAATCAGCAGCAATACCCAGACAGTTCTCACTGTGGGCCTTAAGTGAAACTCAGAAACATGCTGGCTTCGGGTGTGACCCAGCACATTCCCAGCTGTGGTAGCTGCAGGGAGAGACTCCTTCTGCTTGAGAAAAGGAGAGGGAACAGTAAAGGTGACTTTTGTCTTGTGCCTGAGGTGCCAGCTCAACCACAGTGGGGTAGAACACCAAGTAGGTTCTTGGGTTCCCTGGTTCCAGGCCCTGGCATTTAGACAGCATTTCTGGACCTGCTCTGGACCAGAGAAGAACCCACTGCCCTGAAGGGAGAGTCCCAGGCCTAGCAGCATTTACCATAAGCTGACTGAAGAGCCCTTGGGCCTGGAAAGAACATCAGCAGTAGCCAGGGTAGTATCACAGGCCTCAGGCAGTGGAGGCCTCAGGGAGAGATGACTTTCCCTTTGGAAAGAGAAGGGAAGAGTGGAAAGGACTTTGTCTTGTGGCTTTTCAGTACCAGTGCAGCTGCCTTAGACCAGAGCCCCAGGCAGATTCCTAAGGTTTCTGATTCCAGGCCCTGGCTCCTGACTGGTTTCTCTGGACCCACCTGGAAAAAAGGGGAAATCACTGCCCTGAAGGGAAGGACACAAGTCTGGCTGGCTGCCATCCAACAATGGGCCAGTCTCAGGGCCTTGAGTGAACACAGGCACTAGCTAGGCAGTGGTTACCACAGGTCTTAGGCAAGACCCAGTACAGTCCCAGTAATCCCAGAAATGATGGCCACAAGGGTCCTTGTGTCACCCCTCCCCAGCTCCAGGAAGCTCAGCAGAGAGGAGAGAGACTCCATGTATTTGGGAGAAACTAAGGGAAGAGAAAGAATCCCTGCTTCGTAATCCAGGGAATTCTCTCAGGTCTTATCTAAGACATCCAAGATGCTTTCTATAAGAGTCTGCAAAAGTCACTGTGTTACTTTTGGGTAATGCAAATGTCGGTGCAGTGACCAAAAACTTAGATCACAACACCCATGTCCCTTCAAATACCTGAAAAGTCTTCTGAAGAACGGCAAGTACAAACAAGCAACGACTGCGAAGACTACAATAAATACCTAAGCCATCAATGCCCAGACAACGACAAACATCCCAGAGCATCAAGCACACCCAGGAAAATATGACCTCACAAAACAAACAAGTAAGGCACCAAAGACAAATCCTGGAGAGACCTTTTAGAAGGTTTATGACCTTTCAGACGGATATCAAACTAGCTGCTTTGAGGGAACTCAGTGAAATTCAAGATAACACAGAGAAGGAATTCAGAATCCTGTCAGATAAATTTGACAAAGAGAGTGAAATAATTTAAAAGAATTAAGCAGAAATTGTGGAGTTGAAAAATGCAACTGACATACTGAAGAATGTGTCGGTGTCTTCTAAGAGAATAAATGATCAAGCAGAGAAAGAATTAGTGAGCTTGAAGACAGGCTATTTGAAAATACACAGTAAGAAGACAAAAGAAAAATGAATAAAGAACAATGAAGTACACCTACAGGATCTAGAAAATATCCTCAAAAGGGCAAATCTAAGAGATATTGGCCTTCAAAAGGAAGTAGAGAGAGAGGGTCTAGAAAGTTTATTCAAAGTATTAACAACAGAGAATTTACCAAACCTAGAGAAAGATAACAATTTTCAAGTATAAGAAGGTTATGGAACACCAAGCAGATTTAACCCAAATAAGACTACCTAAAGGCATTTAGCAATCAAACTCCCAAAGGTCAAGGATGAAGACGCAGTCCCAAAAGCAACAAGTGAAAAGAAACAAATAATACACAAAGGAGGTCCAATAGGTCTGAGAGTAGATTTCTCAGTGGAAACCTTACGGGTCAGGAGAGAGTGGCAAGACATGTTTTAACTGCTGAAGCGGGGGAAAAAAATACAAACTTTTATCATAGGATAGTATATACAGCAAAAATATCCTTCAATGAAGAAGAAATACTTTCCCAGACAAAAACTGACTGGTTTCATCAACAGCAGACCTGTCCTATAGGTAACACTACAGGGAGTTCTCAAATCTGAAAGAAAAGGATGTTAATGATTTAAAAAAAATCATCTGAAGACATAAAATGCACTGGTAATACACAGAAAAACAAAGAATATTATGTGACTGTAATTATGTTATGTGAACTACCTGTATCTTATGAAGAAAGACTAAAAAATGAATCTATTAAAAATAATAACTACAACAACTTTGCAAGATATAAGTAAGATACAAATAGAAACAACAAAACATTAATAGTGAAGGGACAAAGTTCAAGTGTAGAGTTTTTATCAGTTTATTTCCTTGCTTGTTTATGCAATCAGTGATAACTTGTCATCAGTTTAAAATAATTGGTTATAAGAGATTATTTTCAAGCCTCATGGCAACCTCAAATCAGAAAACATACAACAGATACATGAAAAATATAAAGCAAAAAATTAAAACACAGCAGCAGAGAAAATCACCTACACTGATAGGAAGACAGGAAGGAAGGAAAGAAGGAAGAGTAGACCAAAAGACGATCAGAAAACATAACAAAACGGCAAGAGTAAGTCTTTACTCATCAATGGTAACACTGAATATAAATGGGCTAAATTCTCCAATCAAAAGACACAGATTAAAAAATAAAACCTAGTAATATGTTGCCTACAAGAAACATACTTCACCTGTAAAGACACACAAAAACTGAAAATAAAGTGATGGAAAAAGATAGTCCATGCATGTGGAAGCCAAAAATGAGCAAAACAGATTTCAAGACAAAAACCTATAAAAAGAGATAAAGGAGGTCATCATATAATGATTAAGGGGTCAATTCAGCAAGAGGATATAGCAACTGTAAACATATATGTATCCAACATATAGCACCCAGATATAAAAAGCAAGTATTATTAGAGATAAAGAGAGAGATAGCCCCCATTACAATAATAGCTACAGATTTGAAAACCCACTTTCAGCATGAGACAGATCATCCAGAGAGAAAATCAACAAAGAAATACTGGACTTAATCTGCACTATAGATCAAATAGACCTAATAGATATTTACACAACATTTCATCCAATGGCACAGAAAACTCATTTCTGTCCTAAACACACAGATCATTCTCAGGAATAGATCACATGTCTTTAAGTATTTTTTTTAAAAAAGGTATTATATCAAATATCTTTCCTGATCATAATGGAATAAAACTAGAGATGGGGTGGGGGAAGTGTGGATGGTTAATAGGTACAAAAATGTAAGTATATAGAATGAATGAGATCTAGTATTTGATAGCACAACAGGGTGATTACAATCAACAATAATTTATTATACATTTAAAAATAACTATTATAAAAGAGTATTATTGGATTGTGTTTAACACAAAAAACAAATGCTTCAAGGGATGGATGCTACATTTACCCTGATGTTTTTATTATGCCCTGTATAGATGTATCAAAATATAGCATGTACCCTATAAATATATATACCTACTATGTATCCACAAAAATTAAAAATCAAAAGAAATGGTCCATGGTTTTTATTATCATTGTTGTTTGTCCATTTAGAGTTTTTTTTTTATTGTGGTAAAATATACATAAAATTTACCATTTCAATAATTTTTAATTATACAGAGTATTGGTGTGAAGTATGTTTATAACATGTGCACCAATCATTATTACCAACTACAGAGCTTTTCATTATTCCAAACTGGTCAATGATTTTCATTTAAGTTTTTCCTGTAGTCCTTCATTATCTACATAAATCCTTTGTTTGTTGACTTAACCAGGGCCTATCAGATATTTTAGGGATTTTTTACTCTAAAGGTTTATTGGTAGTCTTTTGTTCTCTGCTCACTGTTGCTTCTTGACTGACCACCACAACATTCCGATTAAGAGGCAGAAAGCAACGATCAATGTTCCCTTGCTCGCATTGTGGCTTGTTTCTTTGAACTGATCTCAGTATTAAGTTAATCCCTTTGAGGTAACTTAACCATCAAAAATGAGAATTTTAACAAGGAAACGTGTGGTGATGAAACTTCTGTATCTTGACTTTACCACTGTCGATATTCTGGCTGTGATATTGTTGCACAGTTTTATAAATAACAATTAGAGGAAACTGAAAAAAGAGTACACAGGATCTTTCTATGTTACTTCTTACAGCCATATGCAATTCTACTATTATCTCAAAATAAACAAGTTTAAGAAAATAATAATCAGTTTTAGGAGACTGTTGTTGTTCTCTCCTTTCAGTAACCTTTCCAATCCCCTTAAGTTCTCAAAAAACGGTACCTACAGTTTTAATAATTCTACATTTATTATGGCCTACGACTGAACTACACAAAGTGTATTTATGCAACTTCTTACCAACTTTTAGTCTAAAATGTTGATTCAGGGTAATTTTACTAAGGTCTAAATGAGAAACTGCTTATAAAATAAAGACGCAAGTATACCAGCCCCTCACTAATCAAAATATTCTGATATGTCTAAGCTCTTATAGAAACCGGGGATTTGAGAACTAAACTGTAAATAAATTTGTGAAGACCTTATAAATTAATTTGTTAAAAATATTTACATGATCAACATAACAGAAAAAACACTTAAAATATCTGTTATTATTGTACATATGTCAATAAGAATATCATAGAATTAGTTTCCTTTTATTATTCTTCACTTGTTAAAATCTTTTAAACCCCTCTCTTCTGTGCAGCTACAATTAACTACTAATATAATCATTTTTTTGGGTTTGAGATCATATGCATACCAGGCAATTTTTACTTTTAGACAAAAGTTCAAAGCCTTTCTTTATTTGAACTTTACATAAAAGTTCAAAGCCTCCAAACAATGAAGCTCTGTCTTGATCTTAGACACTCAGAAAAATAAGGATGTTAACAATGGTTAAAGCATTAGACAGACTTTATTTAGTGTATTGGACCTGGCTAAACAGGTATTTTTTCACTCCCTTTCTAATGATAAGACTGCAGAGTCTTGTCATTAGTCTCTCTTACAGAGAGTACTTGTATTGAAAATAAAAAGAAATGCTGATGATGATTTTAATTGCTAATGTTTATTAAGCTCTTACAATGTTCCAGGAACTGAATAAAGGGACTCATAGAGATGTTTTCAATTTGCCCTCTCAAATCAGTCTCTACAGTATGGTATGTTCAAAAGGTGACTTCCATTTCATGTATGTGTAATAAAAGTTTAGATGGATGGGATAAACATGTCCAAGGTGCCATCACTGGCAGAGGTGCTATTCAAGCCCAGGTAGCCTAAATCCAGAGTCTTTGAGCTTCACATCATCAGTACACAGCACAGTGTCTCTAGATAATACCCAGAAACAGGAGCATGGCATTGAGGCCAAGACCAACTTTCTCTTACCTTTATTTACTTTCATTATTGATTCAATGCAAAAGTCCCTTACTTTGCTGACATCTAATTCCTCCTTTATAAAACTTAACCTCTAGTTATCTCATTTGTTAATTATTCTACGTAGAGTGATAAATAATAATAATAGCTAGCATTTTCAGAATCCCATTTCACAGAATAAGTATGAAGAATACAGTGTGACAGTTCACATAGCAGAAAACTTTGGTTTAAGCAAAGTCTGAGTAGAGAATCTGTACATTCCAAAACCAAAGTGCTTATGGTCAAAGAAAAGTCACAGAGATTCCTTTATGCTCAGATTTTATTTAAAGGGAGTATTTACTATACAGCTAAATCAATAGTACTGCCCTTTGTTTATATCCTGTCTACTTTTTCAGATACTGTTTACAAAAAATATGAGTCAACCCTGCTTTCAGGTAGACCCCATCTAACTCTAAAAACTATTTTCCTTAAGTATTTCTAAGTCCTTTCAAACTGCTTGCTTTCACACCTATATTCTTTCAGTTCCTACAGTCAAAAAGCTCTCAGAAAAAGTGAGTGTAAATAGAGATAAGGAATCATATGTACATGGAATGTGAATAAGGAGAATAATAAATCCTGAAGATAAAGCACAAGAGAGTTACTATTGGTTCTTTTTAGGGGGGAATTCACTAAGTTTGAATACATTTATTTGCATAAAACAGTAAATGCTCAGTAAACAATTTAATGCAAAAATAATTTTATTAGCCTGTTATTACAAAATTATGTGATATTATAAATGTTTAAAGAATAAATTAATATAAATTTAAGAAATCTCATTGATGTACATCAGTTAAATACATAATAACTGAAAAAGACTAACTTTGGCTGGGTTATAACATCATTTTTATAAATTATCTAAATTATATTCTGAGTTTTAAAGGGCTAGGTAATGCAAAATTATAGACATTTTATGGTTATAAAAATAGGATAAGTATCCTTTTCTTAAAGTTGCATAAAAAGCTTTTGGTTGAAAATTGCAAAAGACATTTCAAATTAGCTTTTTAAAAGTGATTCTAAAACCATATACAGCTTATAGAAGGGAAATAAACTACTTTTATAACATAACCTAATGCCTCCTAATCTAGTATTTTCTCTAAGTAGGTTCTTTTTTTAAACAGCCTTCTTGATTTTTCCCAACATAAATGCACATTTTCACATCCTTCCCTTCACATTTTTCCTGCACATTTGAATTATGTGTTTTTTGCTAATCTTTCTCCTTAATGCTCTACTTCCCAAAAAACAGATTACTAGAGTCCAAACATTTTTAAATTAGTGCTTCTGTATTTTAAAGAAATAAATTTCGTTTTCCCTTTTAAAATAAATCTACTTTTATTTCTTCTAAACAAGTTTATTCTTTTTGATAATCTTTCCTTTTATGAACCAAAAGCATTCTTGTATTGCTCTCTGAAAGGCACTATTTATATTACCTTAGTTCATTTTACTTGTCATTTATAAACATATATTTTTAAAGTTTGAAAAAACAAACCTGAGGAATTTAATTTTCATGAAATTCCCTTTAAATATCCATCCCTGAAATACCAACAACTCAACCCAGGAGTGACTCCAAGCATTCTGGGACTGGGTTTTACAGTGTTTATTTATTTCATTTTTCATTATTAGATGCAACATGTTTGTATTCAGCTGTTAGAGCTTACTAGAAATTTGAAATTTACTATAACAAGCTCCATTTCAGAGAATCACAGAAGAGTTGTATTTTAAGGAACATTTAATACATCTCCTGTTAATAATAAGGAAGCTGAAGCATGAATGTTTGACTTGCCCATGGACAAGAAGTTAAGCAAAAAGAATACAGGTAAAAATACTTGTCACTATAATCTGTCATATTTTGTTAATATTCTTTAAAAAATGAGATTCAACATATTCCAACCCTGCTTTATATTCCTTTTTCTGTTTTTTTTTTCACCTGAAACTATTTGTTTAAAGAAAATGTCTGTATAACATACAACCTTGCAAAAATGCAATTCCATTACTACAATTTCAACAGATTCAAGTAGAATACACACATTCTTTGCAAAGGACACCATTAATCTCTGAATACCAACATGTATAATTCATCAAAAAACTCGTAATGCCCTTTAAATCACCCAAAACTTTACAAATGTACGACATTAAACCCATTTCAAATTTTATTGCAAACCACACAGTTAAAATGGCAATTAACTTTTTTTTCTAACTAAAATAGAGTTTCAGATAAGGTCTTAGTGTCTTTGAAAGGGACACAGTCATGTTTTCTATCTAAAATAGATTTACTTATGTAATCACATAAATGGAACAAATTACTGAGCCTGAATTAATTTCTCATTCATTTTGCATAAACTTTTATAAATTATATACTTTGAATGAATAATATAATAAAAATTATTCTGCTTTACTTTTAACAATAGCTCTTTTCTATTCATAAGACACAGTCTTAAGAACTGAGCTATTCAATATGGTGGCTACTAGCCAAATGTGGCTGTTGAACACTTGTGACGTGGTTATCCCAATTAGAGATGTGCTATATGTAAAATACACATGGGTTTCAGGACTTAGTATGGAAACAAAACATACATTATCTCCATAACTTTTCTGTTACATATTCACGTTTGTGTATTTACTGAGTTAAATAAAATGTTATTAAAATTAATTTGCACTATACCTTTTCACATTTGATTGAGGCTACTAAAATATTTAAAATTATATATACGGCTAACATGCTATTTCTTTTGGACAGCACATCTTTAGAATCTTTAAGTACATGCATTTGCTTATTTATTAATCTATCAAGCAAATAGCATTTACTTAGTTATACTTGTGGTCATCTCATAAAAATCCCTCTTCTGACTCCATATTTTCCTCCAAATTCTCTCTCATTTCTTTGTTAAACTTTAAAGCATAATCCCTTAAAAGCACTGGCTCCACTCACTGCCTCCACTTTCACACTCCCCAGTTCAATGAAACAGCTCTCCTGGGAGTAACCAATGACCTCCAAGTTGTCAAATCCAACTATTATTTTTCACTTCTCACCTTACTCATCTCATAGTTGATCATTCTCTTCTTGAAATACTTTCTTCATTTGGGTGCTCAGACATCAGCCTCTTCTGGTTCTCCTCCCTTGCCAGTTCTTGCATTTTCCCAACCTTTCTCTGATACATAGATATTGGAATGTCCTGGGCTAAGTCACAGACCTACACTCACTCCCTAAGTGGTCTCATCCAGTCTGATTTAAAAACCATTTCCATGCTGAGACACCCACATTTATTTCTTATGAGCTGTTTCTATAACCCCAGTCTTTCATAACTGTCAAATCTTTTTGTCTAGATTTATAATTGTTATCTCTAACTTAACAAATACACTAACAAATTATTGATTCTCCCTCTCCCCAGCCCAGATATTTCAACCAGTCTTTTTCAAGAAAAGATACCTTTCTCGTAGATGCACAGAAAAAACTCTTAGACTTCTCCCTTTGTTTCCCCACATCTAATCCATCATTGAATCCTTCTGAGGTTGCCTTCAAAATATACCCAGAATCTGACCACATCTCTTCATCTTCACTGACATCATCCTGATCCAAACTATTTGACACTACCTACCCCGCCCCCCCCCCATATTTATTCTCAGTACAGCAGCTAGAGTGATCCTATGACTATGATTATACATCAGAGGATTTCACTTTTCTTAGTTTTCCTATGACATCTTCAAAATCCATGTGTTTTACATATAGCACATCTCAATTCAAGGTAGCCACATCAAGAGTGTTCAACCACCACACATGGGTACCATACTAAATAGATCAGTTGTTAAGACTGTTTCATATTATTCAAAGTAAATTACTTGGTCTAAGCTAAGGAGTCCCCATTTCACTCGAAGTCAAAGTCCTTAACGTGGTCCACAATAAGATCTTCCTCTACCCACTGCACCCATCAAACTTCACCTCCAACCCTCTCCACAGTCAACTCCAGGCACAGGTGTTCCTCTGCTTCTGCTGGAATAGCCTAAGCATACTCCAGCCTCATGGTTTTTGCACTCATTGCTCTCTCTCCCCACTTTGTGACTGCACCTTCATAGCAATGTAAGCTCTTCCTCTTCTTTGCAAATAACATAGTATTCTCCATTTCACCCTGTCCCTTTCGGCTCCCCTTATCTACTTATCATTATGTGTTATAATGATGTACTGTTTCCCTCTCAGAAGAATAAAAGCGTCAAGAAGCGCTCAATACACATATGTCCAATAAATGAATAACCAGTGCTAAGCATTCCACTGGTTTCCATGTACAAAGACATGGGTAATTATCAATTACTACCTTTGGGACATCCTAATTACAAGATAAAGAGGCATGGACATATAAACACAGAGCCAGAGGCACCAGAACAGAAGCACAAAGCCCTAGGACTGCCCAGAGAAAAGTACTCCTAACTACTGAGAGCCAAAGGATAGGCAAATTCAGAAAATTGTCCAAAGAGGAACATCTGGGGCTATTAGCTAGCAGCAAATGATAGCTCTCCAGGTATGATGGTGACAAGAGTGAGGGAGAACATTCCAAGGAAAAGGAAACAATGTATCTGGGGTACCTAAAAGAATAAATAAGAATGGTTAATTTAAGAAATAAGTAATTATATTTGGCTCTGGTACTAGGAGTCTATGTAGAAAGGGGAGGTGAGAGTGGAGGAGAGAGGAAAGGGAACGAGAGGAGAGGAAAAAAGACCCATCCATGCACGTCAAAATAAATAATAAATTTACATACACAAGTGCACGTGTGTCCAGATGCATATGCAAATGTGCAGGAATGTATACATTGCATATACATGTATGTGTGTATATACACATGTGGGATGACAGAACTCTTAGAAACATGTTTAGGTTCTTCTCTTGCCTTCTATTTTTCTATTGCTAGACATTATAATCGCAAAACATCTTAAAAGTCTATAAAACTGTATAAATATGAAATGCCTAAATCTCTAACATCTATGTTTTCTCAAAAAGGAATTTCCTGACTTCCACTACTATTAGTTCACAAAGAGTTTGTAGAAATACGTAGATATCAGGATTAGTAACTCAAGTGAAAGCAAGATCAGTTTCTAGGAATTTCCTCCCTCCACTGTGTACCAGAAGAGGGTTCCATCAATTACACAGAATGTCCCTTGGCAGAGACTCCCTTCTGCTCATCACATGCTGTCAACAGCCAGCTCCCAAAAGGTGGCCAGCTGACTCTCCCTTCACTCACAAATCCAGATCAATAAGGGATCTCTAGCAAAAAGATCAATCAAAGGGAAAATGGATACTATAGCTAAATTTTAAGCATGATTACGTGGTGTGAAGGGAAAGTGGGTGAGTTGTATGTAATTCCAGCAGACTGTTTTAAAAAATGGGATGTGTTATAATAATAAAGTAACCTGAGGATGCAGTTTGGAGAAGAATGTGGCTGGTTTTCAATGAGACTGCAGTAAGCTTTTTACTGCAGTGTGGCAAGCATCTCTTAATAAAGCAATATTAGAAATCTGTCCAGTGAAAATATTTGCGTTATTTTGAACACTGATTGAAACATTTTGTGCAAGACACAGCAAAGGAATACCATACACTATGCAAGACCCACTGTGGCACTTGGCAGAAAATAAATCATTGAGCTCTAAAATCTGCTGTGGTTGCTGTCTTCATTACAAAGACCTTGCACACAGCATACAAAAACATCTATAATGTTTACAGCACCTGGATGGCTGCACTATTAAACATCAATACAATCTGTGTTCATATCATCTCCATGCTAATCAGATCGATTACTACTGATATAGTGTCTTGTCACAGTATCGTAATGCTAATCAAACAAATGGAGCTATGGGGAGATGATTCTGATGTATAGGTACTTAATAGCGCACTGTATTAAAAAAAAAAAAAAAGAAAATGACTTAAGAGAAAACACACAGGGTGCAATTGTGTCATGGGCAGGCAGATTCCATATCAAGTTCTGGGTGGTGCTGTGGTAATTTTGTCAGCAGCCATTGAAAGGAGAATATAATACAGTTGGATGCCATAAAATGGACTTGAAAGGGAAATGAGATTACTGCTGCTGCTTAACATGGAAGTGGTAATTAGCTGCACAGGTAATTAGATACAGATTCCTAGAATAGCCTACTGGAGGCAGTGGATGATGGCAAGAGATGTTATCTCTTGCTTGTTGAAAAGGATCAATGTCACAGTTGTTATAGATCCTAAACAATATCCGCATCCAAAACAATATCCTTCAGAGAGCAAAGATGCTGTAGTAGCTGCAGTGAAACGTGCTATCACTTAATAAAAATGAATGAAGGAACATAGGATGGGAAGTTGAGTAAGAGGGGACATCCCTGCCTCCCTGTGGCTAGCAGACCTTAGGCCATGTGTATATCTAGTTCAGTGGTCACTTTGTGACACTCACCGTTATGCCTGTCTCTTGGTTTTCTTCAGCTAATTTCATTTATAGTGAAATCCTCAGACAAAGACTGTAAGGGTATGTGGTGGGGGGAGATGGAAATCAATGATAGTACCCAAAGCATGGTAAATCCATTAACATACTGTTCCTTTAAATAATGACCCAATAAATTTAATATATGTTCAGTGTATACATATTTTGGTCAGAAGCATATATTTGATCAACTGAGATATTCTCACCCTTGGATGTGGAGGCAAATGAATCTTCTTGACTAGTGGCTGAAAATTATCTTCTCCTAGTGGTTACGTTAGGAAAGTGCAAGCGTTCCCAAGACCATTATGCTGTTCCATGCCTTGTCGTCTTCTATTTATTCATTCAGTAAGTATTTATAAAATGCTACTACGTATGCAGTTCTGAACCAAAGCATACCTTCCTGTACACACTAGGGCCACCACACCGTTGACACTGTGGCTCGACTACAAGCAAGCCAGGGGCCAGATGGACTGCCGTGTAGTAAGAGCTCCCTGCTGACATGCGGAGAAGGCAAAGTAGACATGGTAAATTCTGCATCCAGTTGCGATAAAACTGATAGTCCCAGAGAACACATGCCAAAAGTAAAATTAACCTTCCAGAAAAAAAACACTGTATACCTCTTTCTGTAGAAAGAAAAAACACATTATATAATTCAGATGAGTTTAGAATCAGCAATTCTGGGTCACTGATTAGAATACTTAAAGTTAGAAAGACTACAGCTATTAGAAAATCAGTTTGTTATTTCACTGAAAAGAGACTTTCAGTATGTTACTTTGAAAGAGTCCTAACATCTGCAGTTTTCTCTTCACCAGCCCTGACTCAGTTGAAGGTTCAGTGGTGACCTGGATGTAAAAAGTAAGCGTAAATAGTTTGACACTGTGAATGACTATCAGAGGTTTACCCAGGCACACCTGCTGACTGTTGGAAATCATTTCACATCATAAACGAATTGTAGTAAAAAAATATTCACTTTTTTGTTTCAATGTCTGTAATATTCCTTCAGAGCATGCTGCTTCTTACAATGGCAGAATGGCACTGCCTTCTAGCTGGACTTGAATAGTTCCAGAGCCAGGGCATGGCTTCATGGGTAATGCACAAAGAGGACCCCATACTTTGCTTGGTTTATTGCTCTGTTGTTATTGGTTTAACTCTTAACAAATTTAGAAGAATGGGTCCACATTCCATTTCGCATTGGGCCCTGCAAATGTAGTTGGTCCTGTTCATTGAGGAATATGGCAGGAGAGAGAACCGCTTTATCTATCACATGACATTCTCTATAAAACCTATTTGTGTCTTTCATTGTTAGGAATGAATGAAGAATTGAGATGATAAAGAGCAGAGAAGACCTTTATAAGGAGTCAAGCTTATTGGTGTAAAGGATGAGAAGCAACAGATTTGGTGTGCTCAGAGCAGGACTGGAATGGCCCTGAAGAGTTAATGGGTATAGAAAACAAATCCAGAGTAACGGGGAGGCAAAATGAAAAAGAAGCACAGCCTACTCAGTTTCCCTAAAATGTGAGAATATCACCAGATGCAAAAAGCACTGAGCTCTGGGAGTCCAGTGACAACACCTCTACTTATCTCCCTACTTATCCTGGCACTGCACATAATATTCCTCATCTGGCCTTGGTTATCTAGGGATAAAAAGTCTATTACCAAAAGTTTCATCTACAATACTTTACCTTATAGAATTTATCAGCCTCACGTTTCATAAAATATGTAGTCTCTTCTTTTTTTTTTTTTTTAGTATTTTATTGGATTCTCAAGAGATTTCTACTGCTGTGAAATGATCTTTTCTCAGATCTCCTAATCTTGCTCCCTTTGCACATTTTTTTTTGAGACAGGGTCTCACTCTGTTGCCCAGGCTGGAGTGCAGTAGCACAATATTGGTTTCCAGCAGCCTCAGCCTTCCAGGTTCAAATGCCCCTTCCACCTCAGTCTCCTGAATAGCTGGAACTACAGGCATGCACCACCACACCAGGCTAATTTTTGTCTTTTTTGTAGAGATGGGGTTTCACCATGTTGCTCAGGCTGGTCTCAAAGTCCTGAGCTCAAGAGGTCTGCCTGGCTTGCCTCCCAGATTGCTGGGATTACAGGTGTGAGCCACTCTTCACACCTCTGACACATTTATGTCCCATTTGATGCAGACTTCAAGGCCTCATCTGTTCCTTTGGCCTACGCAACATAGTTCTCCCCCTCTCTTTCTCCTGTCTGCTCTCTCGTCTTCTCTGCTAGATCTTGGTCTACTACATGTCTCATTCTGTATCACTGTTGCCCCCCAATCTCCTCTGTTGGGAACACTTCAAGTCTGGTATCCTCAGCCTTATTATTGCTAAATCTCACTAGACATCCACAAATGTTTAGTAGGAATTTCCACATGGATTTCTAGAAAAGCACAGGTTTTTCAGTATCTCTACACTTCTTTCCTCCCTGCAAAACTGGTGCTTGTTCCTGTCTGTTATTCCACTTTCACTCTTCCAATCTCAGCCCCCTCATTATTCTCCTGCAGCTCACCTCTCTCCTGCACCCGTGACATGAACATCCGGACACTTCTCTGATTATCCTTCCCAATTGGAATGCTGGGGTCTTAACAGTTCTCATCTATTCCTCAAGAATCAGGTCAAATTTCACCTCCTTTCTGAGGACTTTTCTGGCTTCTCAAATCCATAGTGAGCCCTTTGCCATAAATTCACAGCATCCAATGACAGTGCCAACTTCTGGAATTGCAGCCTGCACCATCTGATCTTACCTCTCTTATAGGGTTGCCTCGTATTGCTATTTGGCTTTACAAGGCAACCCTATAAGAGGCGTAAGACCAGACGTGTGCTCATTTTATGTCCTTAGTTACCATGCATTCTGATTGAGGGTAGGGATGTGATTTTAAATTGTTAAAATCCCCGAAGGCTATGAAATGGAGCCGCAGATAGAATAGTGCTCTGTTAATATAGTGAAATCAAAGAAAGCAGCATCCTCATCTACAGCAGTTTGGGCTTCTTTAAATTTACAGGGTAGTTTGCCACCTCTTTATTCATTTTTTAAAATAGAAACACCTTTTTATGTTTTCAGCATGGGATAATTTGTTTTTTTTTATTTGAAAACTTGCTATAACTAGCCAACATGCAGAAGGGCTACCTCGAAAGTGATTGGTCTGTAGTCTGGATGAACAGCTATCACCATTTCCCTGTGTAAATCACAACCAAGTAATGGCTTCAGTAATATTCCACTAAAGCTTTTTAAACAAAGACATATGCAAGTGGCAAGTGGTTCAGCTTCAAAACCAGGCTTAAATAAAAATAATCACAATGTTTAGAATATAGTGTTTAATTGGTAATTTGTGGATTCTAAGATGGAAACATACTACTGTGGATTATAATGCTCCTTTAATAAATGAATTACAGTAATAAAATCCAATTACTATTCATCTCAGTTGAACAGAAAACTTTCCCTAAATAAAAAACAAAAAAACCAAAGCGATTTAGTTTACGTATTTTTGAACAGATGGAACTAAAAACTGATTTTAAAAAATAATGCCAAAATGCCTCAAAGGGTTTTCTGCATAAAATGCTCAGTATAATGAAACATGCCCTGTGGGCCTTTGAAAAATACCTCAATTGCCTGCCAGATACCACTAGTGACTGTTAGGCAGTCACAGTCATTAGGCTAAAGCCCATCTGAAAAAATGCCTTTGCATGACACCCTGATGTTAAACAGACCACCCGTCTGATAATACCTCAAAAGACAAGAATTCTTAAGTGTCCTCATCTCCAGATTGCTTCAGTCTACAGGAAACATTTTTAATTTTTAGCTATCCTAGATAGCTCAAACTGAACCAAATTGTTTTCTGGGGCTCACTTAGAATTTAAGAGAAATTACTGACTGTATCTGTTTGCATGATTTCATATGTTACATAGACATCAATCTCAAATATTTTTAATGTCTATGTTCTGCATCCCGATAGCAGATCCAAGCAGGTCCTTCTTAATAATATTGAATATTTTCCTTTGTTAAAAACTAGTATTCAGCCTAAAGACCATTTATCAGAACTGTCAAGTGTGATAGAAGTACATAGGCTAGAGAATAATTCATAAAACACTAAGACCCAATGCGCCAGCAGGCAACACTCAGGAATTCACTAAATGAGATCTCCTAACATTTTCAATATTTACCAGAGACACTGGTGCTAGGGCAATGATGACAGCTCTCTTGATGTCTCATAATGAGGGTCAAATGCTTATGCTATGATGGATGGTATGATTTATGATCGGAACTCATAAAAATAGAGTGGAAATACACAACTTAATTTTTGACTCTGGCTTATGGAGAAATGGGACAATACGTTCTGCCTCCTCATATCCCTCTCTGTAGGTGGAACCAATCTACCCAGAGAAAACTCACTACATGACTGAGTCTTGTCTTCTTTGATAGTTGGCTCAACTTGAAAAATGCTCTGTGGGTTTTTAAACAAAATTGAACACTTTCAAATAGTCTGAAAGAGTATTAAGCCCCAAATTGTGGATAGAAAATAATGAGGGGAAACTGAGTTTGCAATCTGGCTATTCTCTGCAGGTGACCAAATACATCTGATGCCACTTAGAAAAAGAAACATGGGAGAAGTGGACTATCTTGGTGATGACCAGGATGACTATCCTTGGCTGATAAGCTCTTTTCCCCTTCTCAGGCAGTTTGGAGTAGTGTGTGGCTCATTCAGCATCTATTTCACACATGTATCTTGAGCAACTATAAAGTATGTGAAGCTCTACTTAGGATATAAAACTAGAGTTCACAAATATTCAGTGTTATCACCATTTAACTTTGAAACTGGACATATATGCCCCCAACTAGATACCTAAACACATTAAAATATATTCTATACAATTACTAATCAGGCCCAATACATTGTTTCCAATCTATATGTCCTTTTTAACAGTCAATATCTAGGTATAATAAGCACAGATCTTTCATAAAGTTTCCATTTATTAATCTGCATCAATTATCTTATCTTTAAAATATAAATAACACAATCTGCCTCACAGGACATTCATGAAGAAGAAGGAAAACATATGCCATGATCAGAATAAATGGTACTGAATATTAGTTCTCTCTTTTAAAATGACACACAATTTGTCTTGTTTTTACAAAGAACACTCTGCTAATGAACAGAAAACCTACAGAATGGGAGAACATTTTTACAATCTATCCATCTGACAAAGATCTAATATCCAGAGTCTAAGAGGAACTTAAACAAATTTACAAGAAAAAAAACAAACAACCCCATTAAAAGTGGGCAAAGGACATGAACAGACACTTCTCAAAAGAAGATATTCATCAGGTCAACAAACAGATGAAAGAAGCTCAACATCACTAATCATTAGAGAAATGCAAATCAAAACCACAATGAGATACCATCTCATGCCAGTCGTAACAGCGATTATTAAAGTGAAGAAACAACAGATGCTGGCAAGGCTGCAGAGCAAAAGGAATGTTTTTACACTGTTGGTGGGAGTGTAAATTAGTTCAACCATTGTGGAAGACAGTGTGGTGATTCTTTAAAGAGCTAGAAGGAGAAATATCATTTGACCCAGCAATCCCATTATTGGGTATATACCCAAAGGTATATAAATCATTCTGTTATAAAGACACATGCATTTGCATGCTCACTGCAGCACTATTTAAACTCACAAAGACATGGAATCAACCCAAATGCCCATCAGTAATAGACTGGATAAAGAAAATATGGTACACATATACCATGGAATACTACATAACCATAAAAAGGAATAAGATCATGTCCTCTGCAGGGACATGGATGGACTACAAGCCGTTATCCTCAGCAAATTAGTTTGCTAGCAACCTAGCAAACTGATGGAGAAACAGAGAACCAAACATCACACGTTCTCACTTATAAGTGGGAGCTGAATGATGAGAACACACAGACACATGGAGGGGAGCAACACACACTTGGGCCTGTTGCTGGGGGCAAGGGGAGGGATAGCATTAGGAAGAATAACCAATGGACGCTGAGCTTAATACCTAGGAGATGCATTGATCTGTACAGCAAACCAAAAGGCACATATTTACCTATGTAACAAACTTGCACATCCCGTACATGTATCTCAGAACTCCAAATAAAAGCTGAGGAAAAAGAGTATTCTGCTGTTTCCAAAAGGAAATTTTCTATTCCATTTACATTTCATGATGCCTTTAAAGAGAATATAGGAAATTTTAAAAAGAAAACATACTATTGGTTATAAACACACTATTCTATTTGAAAGCATTCAAATTATAAAACTTCCCCTTTTTTCTTAGTAAAGTGAAACTGTTTCATTTATTTCAATAGTAACATTTCGAATTTGTAGATATAATCTGTTAATATTTTCACCCCATGGGCTCTTCTCTCACTGGCAACAATATCATTTGCAATGGTCTTCTAGGTTTATGTGGGCTCTCAGATATTATCTTTCTGCTACTCCCTAAGGTGAAGAAGCCTCACTTTAATCCTAGAAAAGATGAAAAATGTAGCTATTATCTTGTATTTATTACCATAAAGAAAATATAGTTCATGTGTTTGAATACAGAACACATAACTGATCAAAAATGAAACAATTAAAAACAATTTGGGTCTCAACAGTACTTTGTAAAATAAAATATTAACATAGTGACTGTTAGAGACTAAATGTTTGTGAGGATAATGATGAGGAGGAAATGATGAGGAAATGGAAAAGAAAAAGATGGTGTTGGTGATGATTCCCACCATTTATTGGGTAAGTAATGATGACAACAATGGTGACTCAACAACCATTTGAAAACTTATTTTCACTAGCATTTCCAGACTTACAAAGAAGACATACAAATTTTTATTTATATGATATTCCAAACAGATTGAAGAAAATTAAGGAATGCTTTCTAGACATAGACTACAAGGTGTCTTTACAGGAGCACGGGAAGCTCATTCTTTTCATAGAAAAGTCCAGTCCCCTTTCCCCAAGTAAAGCAATCCCAAGAGTAGGAATGGAATAATTCCCAAATTCCACCGGTACTGCTAAGGTCTTTCTGAATTGTATTTGATGGTATTGTAGGCTAACCCTCTGAGCTTCTATTGTAGTAGTTTAGAACTTTTAGAGATTCATAATCACCTGACCTCTCTCGAAAGCCTTCTAAATCAGTGATGAGGAGGAAGGGCAAGATTTTCTATTTCTAGTAAGCTTGCAGGTGATGCCCTGCTGTCCATAGACTATACTCTGAGTACCAAGGTTCTGAATCAAGGTGAGAACATTGAAAAGATCCTAATAGTGAGACTCCTTGTTTGGAGCCCATAGAACCAGCCTGTAGCTTTCAATGTGCATGTTTTGTCAAGGAGTCTGATTACCAATACATTTAGCAATTCATTGTGAAGAATGAAGGAGGGGAGGTAAATAAAAGAGGCAATTATACAAATAAAGCTTTTGCAATCAGACACTTACCATAAAAGAAATCAATTCAGTGGTAAGACAATCTATTGACATCTCTAGATTACCCAATCTTAGGCTAAATTTTAGGACAATTATAGAAGGATTATCTGATTATTGTCCTCAAAAAGATGTAATCTAGGAAAAATATTTAAAGAATTTAACACTAAATGATGATAACTCTGTAGGCAATAGGCCTCAAATATTGCCTGGCAACAAAGGAGTTTTCTCAATGAATTTATACTTCTGGGAAACAGAGAAATGGTATAGATTTTTAAATATGGGGAATTTACAGAATTGCTTTTCTTGTTACACACAGTTTAGAAATTAAAATTCACTCCAGTGATCGTATTGCAAAGGTAGCAAAAGTCAGTTTATAGCTTTGTGCTTCAGATCAGGTGAGATCTTGTTCTATCCCTTGCTACAGGAGAAAAAGGAAGTATATATGCAAGCATGCGTAAGAAGGTGTTTGCGCTGCCTGACACGCGAGTGTGTCTCGGGGCTTCAGTCAAGACTGTCAGCTATCTCAGGACCCTCAAAAAGTGAAATCCACAAGCTAATACTAATTCTTGGGACTAGCTATGCCTGTCCCAGAACATTCATGACTCAGGGACAGTGCAAAAGCACTTCTATGCAGCTCTTGGATAGGAAAAGAGATGACTAGGCAGCTGTTGATACCTGATGCACAACACACAGCAGCAGCACTTCTGGCTCTGAGTTCCAAGCTTTCTTTTTTTTTTTTTTTTTTTTTTTTATACAGAGTCTCGCACTGTTGCCCAGGCTGTAGTGCAGTGGTGTGAACTCAGCTCACTGCAATCTCCACCTCCTGGGTTCAAGCAACTCTCCTGCCTCAGCCTCTTGAGTAGCTAGACTACAGGCATGCACCACCATGCCCAGCTAATTGCGTGTGTGTATTTTTAGTAGAGATGGGGTGTCACCATGTTGCCAGCATGGTCTTCATCTCCTGATCTCTTGATCCACTCACCTCAGCCTCCCAAAGTGCTGGGATCACAGGTGTGCCCGGCCTCCAAACTCTTTCTCTGAAAAATCTACCCCTCCTTTCCCACTACTCCAAGATACATAGAGCTCCAGAGCTTTCTTCATTAGCCTGCCCTGGAATCCAACGGAAATTTGCCTTTCCAAATAAGCTCATTCTCAGTTGGCTTCAGCATGCCACTTGGCGACCATCTAACAAGTTCAGCAGTTCTTCTTCGTCTTCAGAATGAGATCTATACCTTAAAACAACTCATTTTCCCAGACAATGAAAGTAACACTGGTGAGTCCTTCTGGACTAAAAAAAAAAAAATGCGTAACTCTCCTTCATTATTTTCTTATTAAGCAAAAATTTAAATGTTATGTTATGAACGTATAGTTAGGTATAAAATACATAGCAATCTACTGAAGAAAGAGCTTCCAATTAAGACTTACCAACTTGTAGATCTTGACTTTGTTCATATACTCTGTATTCAGCACCCCAAAAAGGGATTAAGTAATATAATTAGACTGTTGAAAATGGCATTTTACATAGACATAGATGCACACACAGACTAACTAATCAAATACAAAGTACATATTAACGACATTGGCATACTTTGAAAAAAGAAAAAGAAAAAACTAAGTAGCTGAACATAGTATCTAATACAGTCATGTTTTTCTAATGCACAGACTTCAAGAAAATGCTTGTCTTTACCTAACTATGAGGTAAACATCAATTGTTTTTAGTCGTATTGAATTATTTTGTCAAGATGGGTGAAGTTTCACAGAAATTTTCTAACCATACGCAACAGGTAATTCTAATGACCTTGTTTCCATGATTTATCTGATCTTTGATTTTTTTTCTTAATGAAATATGATAAAATATTAATTCAAGATGCCAAGAGACATATATAAACAGAAACACTGCAGTACATTTGTTCCAATATAATTGCAGGATGTTGGCTCTGCTCCTAGGTAATTATTGCATTAGTTAGCTCTGGCTCCCTATAGGGTTATGCAATTTTTTTGAGTAGTTAGACCAGATATCCCATCCATGGGAAAGTCATTTGTGTGCAGTCCTAAATCAGCTGGATAGTTCTGGGAGATAACAGGGCTTCTGCATACTCTGTTGTATTTCAAACTGCATGTACATATATGCATGCTCTCTCTCTATATATATGTATAATATACATGTATATCATATAATAGTAGATATCATATACTATTATATGAGACTTTCTGGTGACTAGCCAAAGATAGAGATAGGAAACAACTGATAAATCTAACACGCTAAACTATATTAAATCACAAACAACTGAGAGAAGGAAGTTATTTTATAGAGCAATTTCCATGTATCAGAAGTTGGTAGTATGGAAAATAAAATAATAGATCCAATCATTTTCCCTTTAGGAAGCACAATCCAGGTATATCAAAGAAATACATCCTTTAGAACAGTCACATTTTGTCTGATCAATAAAAAAGGATGCTTAGGTATTTCACATTTAATCAAACAATCAAAGTGAAAAGAACTCTGACTTTCCCACTGAAACTCTACTAATAATCAGAGTCCATTTAAATCTGACTGGTCTCCAGCACTTGGCTTTTGTTGGCTAGTCAATCCAGCACTGGCAAACAGAATAAGCCCGCTGATATCCAGCCTCTGCAAACCTAATTTCAGAATTAAGCTATGAGCTGTAAGTACACAAATGGGTTATCCAAAAGTAAGTACATAGGCCAAACCCCTTCCAAAAAAACATTCAATTCCCCAATCTTTTAAGGCTGGTAATTAACAACCTTTAATAGCTTTACAAAGGGCATATACCTAGAAACAATCAGGGGTTATTTAAGAATCTTGCACACCCCATGACCTATATAGGCATTTGGTTCCTAAGGTAACTAATAGATTATCCATTTTCACATTGGTTTCCTCTAGGAGTGCCATGTTGCCATAGAATCTAAGCAATCTTAGAGCTGACCATATCATTGTAGGATGCTCAGAGAGATCAGGTGAGTTGATTAGTGTCACCAAACATGGGTTAGCATGAGGATTAACATCAGAACCCAACTCGTTCCTCACAGTCCAGAGCTCTATGACCTAGCTCAGTTGATACCTTAAAGATGCACTTTAAATAAAAAGACATTTCAGTTTCATAAATCCAAATAGTCTTAAGCATGTCCTGAGACGTTCTTACCTCAAGCAACAAAACTAACTACACTTTAAGGGTTGCCTGTCACAGCCCCAGCTTGGATTGTCATATGAGATATGAAGCAGGAGGCTTTGGGAACCCTGCTCAATGTTCAGTAACAAAAATGGGTTCATTTGTTTTACATTTGCAATTTTTAAAAAATCTTGAAAGGTCATTATTATAGAATGCTGCCAGAAGTCGTTTCTTCATGCACCTTTCCTACAAAATAGCTATAATTGAACCACTCTGAAGGGATGACAATTATAGGAGTAAAACATTTATAGCATACGTCTTTCCACATCCCAAATAACTAAGGGCATCTACAGCAACCAGCAATTACAGCTTTCTGCTTTAAGTACTGAACTTTCGGCAAAGGAAAAAAAAAATCATTGTCAATCTTGTAAACCTAAATAACTACTGTATGCTTCATTTCTTTCTTCCTGTGTAGCATTCCTATAATTTACAATTTTCTAAAAAAAGACATCACTAATAATCACATACATTCTGTCAAAGCTAACAATAAAAAGTTCTGCTCTTAATCCTGATATACCAAACAGCAGGACACTTCACATTCCCCTCAGTACTGCTCCTCAAAGAAATAAAGATTCAATATATATATATATGTGTGTGACACACACACACATGCGCGCACACACACAGACACACACACATGTCTATACGTATCAAGAAAACTGAAAAGAGACTTGGGAGCTTTCTCACCCTTAGCCAGGAAAATTGCCCTTTTATTTGAAGGGGCATATATATGTTACTAATAATTCATTCTTATTAAAATTTGCTATACTCACTTTTTTGACATAAAATAAAAACATGCATTACCATAAATAATGTCAAGGAAAAATTGATACTGATTTGAAAGGAAAAATGGCAAGAGAATCAATTTAAAATTAGACTCTGTCTCTACAGTTCAAAATCATTGCTCTGGTTTTTATGTTCAACAATTTTTTTTTCTGTATTATTGAACAGTAACATGTCAATTAGCTAAGTCTAATAAGAATTTAAAGAATTTATACACCCAGTTTTACTGCTTTGCTTAAGATCACTGTCACCTCCTATAAAATACTTTTCATTAAAAAAGGCAATTTCTTCAGTCCTTTGATGGCACATAATTAGCTTTTCTGACATATCAAAGTCACCTTGCAACACAAACTCTATGCTATAATACTAAAGCCAGGTGTGCTGTTACATGACTTTTTCTTTACACTGCCAATGGAATTGCTGATGGATGCCTCTGTAGTTTAATATCTGACAGAAGGTGCAAGTAAATAACATTTTTATTTTAAAAACTATGATACGTAGTGATAATGAAGGGAAGAGGCAGCTTTTTCATTTACAACCTGTCTATAAATTTTGGCAGGAAATTGAAACTTATTTAATACGTTAAGTCTAAGAACATACACACCATAGTTAAATTGCCATAGCCAGAATTATTCTCCCTGAAATGAACAAAACAACAATGTAGGGCTCCTAACTGGTATTGCCAAACTGACATGTAGTATTTGGCTAGACTAAAGTAGAAACACAGAGTTCTCCTGTCTGCAAACTTACTGAAATTATCATCACTAAATAAATCTTAATTTGATGCCCCTCCAGTACTTGAAAAAATTACCAATGTTTTTCTGTTTCAATTCAGAAAGTCACTGTATATTGAGCCTTTGTGAATCCTGGCTTCTTTGGTGAAATTCTTTGGTAGAGGGACACTAAAAACTATTAATATATACAGCCTTCTCTCAGTATATGCACGAGTTCCAGGACCCTATAGTTATCACAAACTGCACATACTCTAGCCCAGCAGTCAGGCATGCGTAACTCACATATGGGAAGTCAGCCCTCCTTTTATGTGAGTTTCCATCCCACTGAGTACTGTATTTTCAATACACATTTGGTTGAAAATAATACACGTGTACGTGGACCTGCATAGTTCAAACACATGTTGTTTAAGGGTCCACCGTACTTCAGTTTAAATAAACTGAGTGTATGATATTGCCACAGTGGAGAGCTTGGATTTACATAACCTGTACCTCCTAATTAAGGGCTTTTTGGTCAAGATGTCAGACTGTATAAAGCAGAGGCCTCTACTGGTAAAACATACCTTTAATACAACTTCAAATCCAGTAAAAATTGGACATGAGGGAAAACAACTCAAAGGAAGCTGGATTAGGAGTGCCTGGGGGTCACTTAGCCTCAAAAGAGGGTTCTATAGGAACATGATGAAGCAACTCCCCAAGAAGAGGCAGAGTCCCAACATGTTAAAAGAATGAAAAACAAAAAATCAAGATGTACAGTCTTCTTTGCATCTCACTTGTTAGGCCTAGGCATCTGCCAAGGCTTAGAGTAGCATGGGGTGTCTGTCACTTCTAAATTTTTTGCATAAAATCAAAATCCTTCAACTCAATCCAACGACAGTTTTGTCTATAGAAGCCTGTCTCCAATTACATGATGAAGAACAGTGGAAAAATTTGATTTGCTCTATAAAAGTGTCCTTTCTAGCTAACTTTAAGAAAATATTTGCATTTAAACTAGAGATACATCACATTTACCAGCGTTATTCAGTTGAAGCTATTATATTTGGAAAGAGGGTTGTGGAAATGAGCTTTGCATTATTGCATTTCATGAGACAAAGATTAAATCCAAACTTAATGTTTTCGATGTAAGTACTCAGTACAGTATGCCTTTTTATTTACCTTTCCATTAATAATCCACTGCGTGACTGATACAAGGATGGATACACCGCTCTTTCAGAAACCCAGGCCAATAGATTACAACTGGCTCCAATGCCATGGTCTGCAAATAGAAGTACAAATCCCTCTTCACCCAAGGTCCTAAAAACGCTTTGGGAGAAGGCAGTAAAAGAGTGGATCCAGAACCTGAGGAAAGACCCTGCAAAGGGCTTTGATGAAATCCTACTCATAGTCAACAGGTCCCCAGTGAGACCCCGAAGGATTCTCCCTGTATAGATGTTTCTTATTTATTCTTTGGCAGGCTCCTTAGTGAGTTATCAACAAACCAGTGACATGCTATAAGATTTTTAGGGCCACCTTCTTAATCCTACCTTTAAAACTCTCAAAGTCCATTTCCTTTTTACATACCAACAAAGAGATGTAATGAACTTGTAAAAACTCAAAACAGATTAAGAACTGCTCTGAGAACAAACACTTCAGGTGCACATAAATCATCAGATAAAAAAGTTACACCATACAGTCTTTGTGACACGATTTCTCTTTCAAGACATTGCCAACCAACGTCTCTTACCACACTGCTAAAAGTGGTCTCTAGACTGGCAGTGTGGGCATCATGTGGGAAGTGGCTGGAAATACAGAATCTCAGGCCCACCCCAGACCTACCTAATCAGAATCTTCATTTTATCAAGATCCCTAGGACATCTGAATGCACATTCAGTTTGAGAGTGCTGTTCTGGCTCCATCTAAAGATTTTCACAAGATGCTCCACAAAGGAACGGAAAACTAGAAGACCACACACCAAGCTGAGAGAGCCATTAACTAGGACTGTGATTAAAATATATATATATATAAAAAATCGTAAAACTTTAAAAATTACATAGATTGGGAATGGAAAGTGACTGCCAATGAGTCCAAGGCTTGTTTCTGAGGTGATGAAAATGTTCTAAGACTAGAGTGATGGTTGTAACACTCTGTAAATATACCAGAAATCACTGAATTGCATATTTTAAATGGGAAAACTTATTGGTATGTAGGTTATATTTTAGTAAAGTTGCTAAAAATCTTGATTAAAAAAACTAAAAATCATACAAAGATCAAATCATTAATGATATAGGAGCTATAAATTAAAAACACAAGATACCGTCTCTTGACCACTAGAATAGCTAAAGAACAGAATGAATCAACTGTGATATATTCATGCAGTGGAATATTATTCAGCAATAAAAAAGGAATAAACCACTGATGCATGCAACAATAGGGATGAATTTCACAAAAACATTTTGAATGACAGAACCCGTCCCCCAATATACCAAGTACGATTCCTTTTATATGTACCTATAGAACTGAGCTAGGGTGATATTATAGAAATCAGAGCAGTGCCTGCTTCAGGGGCAGGGAAGAACTAACTGGAAAGAGGCACATGGCAACTTAAGTGGAGTAATGAAACAGCTACGTCTCTATTGGAGTGATGGTGACACAAGTGACTACATTTGTTAAAACTCATCAAGCTGTTCATGTAAAACCTGTGCCTCTTGTCAATTATATCTCGATTTTTAAAAAATATAACAAAAAACTTTATCCCATCTTGTATATCCATATGTACTGAAGGCCTTTTAAAAACTAGGAAACACAAATGTTACAGGTAGGCCTCCCTTCTCTGTCACCCAATATAGTAATTGTCTTTCCAGGTGAAAGTTTTACTCATGGTCTTTTACCCATTTTAAACATCAAAACTTATTTCAGACTTAGTACTTTTCCTAAAATTGTTCATGAGTGCTTACTTTTTAAAACAGAATTTACTGGCCAGGCACGGTGCCTCATGCCTGTAATACCAGCATTTTGGGAGGTTGAGGTAGGCAGATCACGAGGTCAAGAGATCAAGACCATCCTGGCCAAAATGGTGAAATCCTGTCTCTACTAAAAAGACATAAATAGCTGGGCATGCTGGTGCACACCTGTAGTCCCAGCTACTCTGGAGGCCGAGGCAGGGGACTCACTTGAACCCAGGAGGCAGAGGTTGCAGTGAGCTGAGATTGCACCACTGCACTCCAGCCTGGCAACAGAGCAAGACTCCATATAAAAAAAAAAAAAAAAAAAAAAAAAAACTCAGAATTTACTTATCTTTTTGCATAAATCATTTTAATCATCATGCGCATCAATTAGAATACCTATTGCAAGACAGTGCTGTCATGAGAGAGGTGTGTGCTATTCATTGCTTC
>CAUYQU010100787.1:0-15721 GCA_963574635.1 Cheracebus regulus
GGGAGATAGCATGGGGAGAAATGCCAGATATAGGTGAAGGGGAGGAAGGCAGCAAATTACACTGCCACGTGTGTACCTATGCAACAATATTGTATGTTCTTCACATGTACCCCAAAACCTAAAATGCAATAAAAAATAAAATAAAATAAAATAAAAAATAAAAAATAAAATAAATAAAAAATAATAAAAAGAATAAGAGAAAAAAAAAAAATATATATATATATATAAAATAATCCATTATAAAATCGTGAATAAATCAGTTAGATAGTATTAATAGTAATTAGTAATTTCAAGATTATTCAATGATTTTTAGAGCTAGCATTCTTTTTTTTCTTTTTTTTTTTTTTTTGAGATAGAGTTTCACTCTTGTTGCCCAGGCTTGAGTGTAATAGCATGATCTTAGCTCATCACTACCTCAACCGCCCAGGTTCAAGTGATTCTCCTGCCTCAGCCTCCTGGGTAACTGGAATGACAGGCATGTGCCACCACACCCAGATAATTTTGTATTTTTAATAAAGACAGGGTTTCTCCATGTTGGTCAGGCTGGTCTTGAACTCCCAACCTTGGTGATCCCGCCTTGACTTCCCAAAGTGCTGGGATTACAGCCATGAGCCATGCACCTGGCCTAGAAGCAGCATTTTTAATTTGAGCTGTGTCTCCTCTCAGCAGACGGAGTTCCTATTCAAAAAAGAAAACTTCTTCAACATATATAAATGAAATGTTACATAAGCTTATGATTATAATTGGTGAATGTCAACAGAATTTAGAACAATGCTACATGGTTTTGACTGTTACTTGTCATATTCAAAGTATTAATCATCAACTTTTTTAAAAAAATTGTGTGTAGTTATTATGTCCAACATGATGTTCTGATGTATATATGCATTGCATAAGTAAAATTATTTAACATATTCATTACCTCATATAGTTATTATTTTGTGGTAAGAACACTTATCCACTGTATTAGCATTTTCAAGAATAACATATATTGTTATTAACTATATTTATTATGCCATACAATATATTTCTTGAAAATATTTCTATCTAACTGAAAATTTTTATAGTTTGATCAATACTTCCCAGCCTGCCCTTCTTTTTTCATCCTTAAACCAGAATGAGTCTATTGTAGGCAACATGAAACTGGGTCTTACATTTCAATCCACTTGGCCACTCTATGTCTTTCGATTGGAGATTTTTATCAAATTACATTTAACATAAATATTGATAAGTAAGGATGTATCATTATTATTTTGTTATTTTTTGCTAGTTGTTTTATAGATCCTTTGTTCCTTTATTCTTCTCTTGCTCTCTTCCTTTGTGATTTGATAATCACCTGAAGTGGTATTATTTTATGCCTTTCCCTCTATCTTTTGAATATCTGCCCTGGGATTTGCTTTGTAGTTAACATGAGTCTTACATGAAATATTGTTTACTTAAAACAGTCTGATAACAACTGTAACTTCTTAAGTAACAACTTAACTAAATTTAAATAGAAAACTCTGTATTTTCCCCCTCACATGCATGATTCCTTTTCCTCACATGCATGAGTGGACAAATAAAGAGTTTTTTATTTAAATTTAGTTTTTTGTGTTTTTTTATGTCACAATATACAACTCTTCATATTATGTATCCCTAAAAATTAACGTAGCTGTCTATTTTTAAATAGTTTTTTGTCTTTTAACCCTTATACTAGAATTTAAATGATTGGCACACCACCATTACAGTATTAAAGTACTCTGACTTTTAATATGTATTTAATTTTACCAGTGAGTTTTACACCTTTATGTCTTATCATGTTACTAATTAACCTCTTTTTATTTCAGCTTGAAAAACTCTCTTCAGCATTTCTTATACGGCAGGTCCAGTAACAATGAGTTTCCTCAGTCCATGTATGCCTGGGTAAGTTTTATCTCTCTCATTTCTGAAGGACAACTTGTGCAAATAATGTATTATTCATAGTTTTCTTATTCTTTCAGCACTATAAATATATTATCCCACTCTCCCCTGGAATGCAACTTTTTTGGTGAGAGGGTTACTGATAGTTCTATCATCGTTCCTTCTATATGATTATTCTCTTTCGCTTGCTGCTTTCAAAATTATCTATTTTTCAGATCCATCAATTCACTTATATTCTTCTCTAAGTTGTCCATTAAACTCTTTCTTCCATCTGATCATCCAATCTGTTTTGGAAAATAAGTGTTTTTTCCCCTCATATTTGGTTCAGCCTTTTGTTATCAGAAAATATGCCTATTTGAAAATTTGATTTTTCTGGGCTTTGGATCTTTTCAAGCACTCTAAAAACAGAGTGCATCCAAAGCCCTGGATTTATTAATGATGGAGGGCTCTTGTTTGAGAGGCTTGATGGAGAGCTAGGGTCTCAGTTGTCTTTGTGAAATAGACACAGAGCTATGATTCAAATAATTTTAAGTAGGAGCCAGGTAGGCCTCTCTGTACAAGACTGAGCAGAAATATGAGTAAAGTATATGAATATCCAAATGTAGTTGTTCACGGTGGCCTCAATACTTACTACAATGATGAAAATACATTTTGGGTGCTGGAGTACATTAGAACTGGATAAAGTCTGGCTGTGCCATTTAGAAACTTTGTTAAGTTGGGAAAGCTTAATTGAGCAGAAATTTATTGCTTACAATACTGGATGCTAGGAAATCTAAGATCAAGGTGCCAGCAGATTCAGCGTTCAGTGAGGGCCTACTCTCTGCTTCAAACATAGCACTTTTTTGCTACATCCTCACATGGTGGAGGGGGATCACAGGCTACATCAGACCTCTTTTATAAGGGCACTAATCTCATTTATGAGGCCAGAGCTCTCATGACCTAATCACCTCCCAAAGGCCCCACCTCTTAATTTTATCACCATGAGGGTTAGGTTTCAACATACGAATTTTGAGGGGGATGCTAACATTCAGACCATAGCAGTTATTATATTTAGAAGGCACTGAACAATGTAAGTATGGTTAGGAGCAGCAAATATATCTCAGGAGAGAAAAGAAAAGAAGTTTGTGTTTGAAAATTAAGGAAACTTAAAAAATGGAAAGTTAGGAAGCAAAAGTACTGGCAGAAATATAGTCCTTGAATGATATTATTGTGAACATATTTTTCCAATAATCTTTAAAAAAAATCAATAACCAGTTAAACCAGAACAAACCATTAAGCCTGGAAGATAGTACAGGAAATGAAACTAAAATTTTGCACTAGAATAGATGTGTTTGATTTGTTACCTATTTTCTGTGATCTGATCAAAGTTAAAAAAATTTATATCAGTTCTAAAATCATTACTTATAACTGAACTCCAGTCTAAACTACAAAAATCTTAGCCTAAACCCTTTGTGAATGAATCACTAAGATTAACATTTTTGTAGAGGTTTCAAGAAACCTCTTGAGTTGGAAACAAAATACACAAAGACAGCATATTGGAATATGTGGCTAAATTTTGGAATATTGTATTTCTTTGAACTGCAGATCTTGTTCCCTGTTTCAGTGTTTGTTGTCATGAGCATAATCACAAACCCACATGCTTGAAGCTTAATGAAAACCTCGTGGCTGCAGAAATAATCAGAAGTATAACATGCTGCATTTCTCTTTTTAACCCATTTCATCTTACTGACATTTTACACAGTATTTTCCAGAAGTTTTGAGCACACCAATCTTATGCAAATGCTCAGGTTTTTGATGTTTACAATGTGGGAAATAGGAAAAACAAGGATACATGATAGAAAGGGAGGGTCATTTATACTCTGGCATTTTTCAAACTGAGGATGTTGGGGGTCTTACCCTTTACAAAATCTATTTCCAAGAGTGGTCTACAACCAGAATTTGACATTTTCCTTGTTACCCGAGTATCTTTTAGGTACCCTATGGTAGGCCATATGCTGCAATAGCTGCCACCCTCACCACCACTCTGTACGCTCCTATCCTTACCACCCATGGGAGTTTCTAGCTTGTCCTATATGACAAATGAGAGCACTCAGATTTGCTGTGAGTAGCCTATAAGATCCACCCCATTTTTGCTAAGGTGAGTATAGAAATCAAGAGAATTGAATTTTCCTGGCTGCATCTTTGGTCTGGTATAGGAATGTAGATCAGGTGCAGTGAGTCAAATATAACTCCATCTGTGCCTTAATGAGATTCAGACACAGTCGTCTGCCTTTTGGTCTTTTGTTACTCTGCTTTAAGCATACTGTACTCAGGGAATATTTGAGTGCGACATAGATGGTCAGGTTCCCAAGTTTTGAAAGGGTAAAGGTAGTTGTTCATTTATAAATGATAATGAAAAAAATATATTTTAAAAGAAAAATGGAAGGCATTTAGCTTTCAGGACATTACTGGAAGAATTTTACACATAAGAGAAAGTAGGATAGTGCCTTAATATGTACTGTGTACTGTAATTTAGTGCTAGGTTTTTACATTTATTATCCTTTTGCCTTTCCTTTTTACACATTTCTGTATTCTATTATGTTTATGGAAGGACAGTAGAATTGGGGTATATTAGATGGGATTGAAGGAGGCAGCCAGGGTTGTTGTAGAATAAATGAAGCAAGTAAGTAGAACAAACAAATGCTATCTTAATGAAGGTTTGAGTATTTGGACTTTTCTTCTTTACTTTTATCCAAACAATTATATTGTTTTTTAGTTAGGTTGGATACTAGGAGTAATGAAAACCTCTCAGAGCCATTGTTAACAGAAGATTTGTCCTACACTTGAGACTAGGGCAACCCAAATATATTATTTAGTTATCTTGGGAACAAATGAAGAATGAACTTCCTGAAACTCATTGTTGATGGGCTGTCACTCTTTTGGAAAAGAAATAAAAGGAGTGAGGGGTGCTTGCCATTAGCTAAGACATTTATTATAAGATTGATTATTAATACTGCTTTAACCAAGGCTAGACTGGTTTAGCTGTAGAGCTTTTAAAATCAGATTTTTTGAGATATAACTTAGACAAAATGAAATTCACCAATTTTGGAAATAGAATTTGTATATTCCCTTGCATCCTGTGGCTTTGTAGTTTTAGTAGTTTTTTGGTAGCTCTCTTACAATTTTCTACATAAACTGTCATGTTTTCTGGGAAAGAGAGTTTTATTTCTTCCCTTCCAATATGTATGCTTTTTTTCCTTGCCTCATTACATTGGTTAGAATATCTAGAAATGAAATGTTGAAAACAAGATGAGAATGGAAATCTCTGCCTTATTCCTGATCTTAGGAAAAATACATTGTCATTAATGGCTCATACGATGTTGTAAGTTTTTCATTGGTACACTCTTTCAAATCTTCTATTTTTAATTTGCTGAGATTATTCTCTCTTATGGATGTTAAATTTTGTTAAATGCCTTTCCAACATCTATTGAGATGATCATGTGGTTTCTGATTTTTAGTCTGTTAATACGATGAGTTACAGTGACCAATTTTCCAATAACTTATTACTTAAAATATGGTCCCCAGAGTGGTGGCATCTGCATTATCTGAAGACTTGTTAGAAATACAGAATCTCAGGCCTTACCTGCTAAATCACAATCTACACTTTGTAAAAAAATTAAACCTTTTTGAGATAATCTAGATTCTGTTGCAGTTATAAGAAAGAAATAAAGACCGATTCAGTGTACTCTTTTCTGTTTCCCTCAATAATAACATCCTCAAACTACAGTACGATATTGCAAACAGAATATTGACATTGATACAATTAATATACAGATGTGTTACATGACTAAAAGGTCCTCTTATATTGCCCTTTTATAGTCATGCCCACTTTCCTCCTACCCCACTTCTTCCTTAAGCTCTGAAAACTCAGTCTGTTTTTCATTTCCATTTTTGTCATTTCTAGAACAGTATGTAAATGGTATCATATAGTATGTAAACTTTTGGGATTTGGCTTTTTTTGCTTTGCATAATTTTCTGGAAATTCATCCAGGTTGTTGTATGCCTCAATAGTTTGTTCATCTTTTTTTTTTTTAAACTGATGAGTACCATTCCAGGGAGCAAATGTATCATAGTTTATTTAACCGTTTGTCCATTGAAGGACATCAGGTTGTTTTCCATTTTTGGCTGTTATGACTAAAGATGCTATAAAATTTGTGTACAGGTTTTTTAAAATGAACATAAGCCTACATTTTTTTTCTGGTAAAAATGCTCGAGTGAAATTTTTGGATTGTATGATAATTGAATGCTTAGGTTTTTAAAGCGTTGCCAAACTGTTAGGCAGAGTGGTTGTAACATTTTACATTCCCACCAGCAATGTATGAATGTTCTAGTTTCTCCACATTCTTACCAGCATTTGGTGATGTCCCCCCTCCTTTTTTTTTTGCCTTTCTGATAGTGTGTAGTCATAGTTCACTGTTCTTTTAATTTGTATTGTCATAATGGTTAATGATCTTTTCATGTGCTTATTTTCCATTTATATATCCTCTAGATATGTGAAATGCCTGTTGATGGCTTTTTCATTTTCTAATTGAATTTTTAAATTTACATTTTGAACTAATCTATTCTAGATAATTGTCCCTTTTCAAATATGTCATTTGCAAATATTTTCTCCCACTTTTTGACTTGTCTTTTCAGCCTCTTAATGTGACGTTTCACAGAAAAAATTTTTAATTTCGATGGAGTCCAATTAATCAGTTTTTATGGTTCATGTCATAATAACTCTTTGCTTAGCTGTAGATCCTGAAGAGTTTTCTCCTATGTTTTTTGCTAAAAGTCTTATGGTTCTATGACTTTTAAATCTGTAGTAGATTTTGATTTGATTTTTGCATAAGGTGTAAAATTTAGGTCAAAGGTTATTCTTTTGTCTATGGATATTCAATTGCTCATTTGCTGAAAAAGCTCTCTTTCTTTTATTGAATTGTCTTTGCAACTTTGTCAGAAATAAGTTGGGCATATTGGTGTGCATATGTTTCTGGATTCTTTACTTTGTTCCATTGGGCTATGTGTTTACCCCTTCACCAATATGACATAGCCTGGATTCCTGTAGCTGTAAAAGTCTTGAAGTTAGGTATACTGATTATTCCTGCTTTATTATTTTTCAATAATTCTAGTTAACAATTCTAGTTCTTTTATCTTTCTGTATAAATTTGAAAATAATTTTGTCTATATCTATGAAAAATATTGCTTGAGTTTTGATAGGAATTTCATCAAACTTGTATACAAATTTGGGAAGAACTGATATCTTTACTATGTTGAGTGTTTCAATTTATGATCACAGTATGTCTTTCCCTATATTTAGCTCTTTGGTTTCTTTCACCAGTATTGTGTTATTTTCAGGATACAGATTTTACACATGTTTTTGTTAGAGTTTCACCTGTATGTCATTATGTTTTTGTGGTTGTCAGTAGTACTGCATTTAAAATTTTGTCCATATGTTCATTATTGATATTAAAATACAATTTAGTTTTGCAGGTGTATTTTGTATCATACTACCTTGCTGAATTCACTAATTGTTTATATGCGCATTTAAATGAATTTCTTGAGATTTTCTATGTAGACTATCATATCTGGAAATAGGGATAGTTTTATTTTTTTTCAATATACATGCCTTTTATTTTCTTTTGTTTTTGTCTATATCGAATAAAAGTGCTGAGAGTAGACATCTCTTCTTTGCTTCCAATTTCAGGGTGAAAGTCTTTGACTCTGTTATCACTAAGTATAATGTTATCTACAGAGTTTTTGAAGATGCTTTTTATTAAGCTGAGGAAGTTCCCTTCTATTCCCATTTTTCTGAGCATTTTTAAAAGTATAAATGAGTGTTGAATTCTGTCAAACGATTTTTTTCTGCATCATTTGATATGTATTTTCTGCATCATTTGATATATAATTTTAAATAAATCCTGTTAATGTGGATTACATTGATTGATTCTTAAAAATTGAACTAGCCTTGCTTCTCTGAAATAAACTACATTAGGTCATGTATGATTCTTTTTATATCATTGTATTATTGTTATATTGTTGAATTTTGTTTGCAATAGTAATGATTTTTTGCATCAATATTTATGATGAATGTAGATGTGTAATTTTCTTTCTCTTTCTTGCATCTCCCTTTTTTCTCCTTCCCTCTCTCCCTTTCTTTGTCTTTGTCTAGTTTGGGGATTAGTGTAATTTTAGCTTCATAAATTAATTGGTAAGTTTTTCTTCTTATTCTATTTTCTGGAAGAAATTGTATAGAGTCGTTGTTAATTCTTCTTTAACCATCTGGTAGAATTATCCAGTGAACACATTTGGGCCTGGACATTCATTTTTTGGGATTTTTTAAGTTATACATTTAATTGCCTTATGGGTTACAAGGATGTTCAAATTACCTATTTCATATTGGATGAGTTGTGATAGTTTATGTTTTTGGGAGATGTAGTTTATTTTGTCTAAGTTGTTAAGTTTATGTTGATGGAGTTTTTCATTGCATTCTCTTATTATTCTTTTGATAGCTGTAGGATCTTGAATGAAACTCCTATTTCATTCTGATATTGACAACTCATGCCTTTTTACTTTTTCTTTGTCAGTCTTGCTAGAGATTTTTTCGGTTTTACTGATCTTTTCAAAGACCTAGCTCTTTGTTTTATTGGTTTTCTCTTTTTTCTTTTTCAATTTATTGATTTTAGCTCTTTATTATTAACTTATTTACTTCTACTTAGTTTGGCTTTACTTTGTTCTAGTTTTTATAGTGTCTTTAGGTAGGGGTTTAGCTTATTGACTCAAGACTTCTTTTTTCTAATGTATTTATTGCATGCTGTAAATTACTCTTTTTGTACTGCTTTAGCTGTGTCTCACAAATTTTGATATGTTGTATTTTTATTCATTTGAATGTATTTTGACTTCCTTTGAGACTTCCACCTTGACTCATGGATTATTTAAAATGTATGTTGTTTACTTTCTAAGTGGGGACGTTCGTGTTATTTTTAGATTGGTTCTGTTACAGTCAGAGAACATACTTAGTCTGATTTCAACTATTTTAAATTTGTTTTCTTTTTATAGATCAGAATATATTCTGTCTTGGTATATGTTCTATGGGCTCTTGAAACTGTATATAGCTTCCTATTCTTGGGTAGGACATTTTATAAATATTGATTGGATATTGTAGGTTGATGGTTTTGTTGAGTTCGTCTGTATTTTTGCTCATTTTTTTGTCTAGCTGTTTAGTTCTTGCAAAAGTGATGTTAAAGACTCCAACTGTAATTGTGGATTTGTTTGTTTCTGCTTTCAATTTTATTAGTTTTTGTATCATGTATTTTGTATCTCTGTTATTTGGTGCATATGTATTTAAGATTGCTGTGTCTTCTTCCTGTATTGACTATTTCATAATTATATAATATCTGCTTCTGGTATGTATATGTTTTTGCTCTGAAGTATACATTACCAAACATTAGTATAGCCACTCATGATTTTCTTTGATATGTGCATTGTGTATATATTCCATTATTTTACTTTCAACTTGCCTATTTTGTTGAAGATAGTTTTTTGTAGACAGCATATAATTTTGTTATGCTTTTAAATTTCATCTGTTAGTCTCTGTCTTTTAATGTTATATTTAGATCATTTACATTTAATGTAATTATTAATATCTTAGGGCTCAAGTTTGGTACTTTATTTTTATTTTCTGTTTTTTTCTTCTCCTCTATTTTTTAACCTTTGTTTTATTTTTCTTGCCTTTAAAGATTACTCAAATATTTTAGAATTCTATTTTGATTTATTTTAGTGTTTGTGAAGTATATCCTTGTGTACTTTCTGGTGGTTACTCTAGGTATTGTATTATATGCACTTAACTATGGATGTTGACATTTTACCAGTTTGAATAAAGTATGGAAACTTTACCTGACATGAGTGTCAGATATATTCTTTTTAAATATACTGTCTCTGGATTTCTGAGGCTCTGTTTACTTTATGTAGTCTTTTACTTTTGCTCAGATTAGATAACATCTATTCTGTCTTCCAGTTTACTGATTCTTTTCTCTGTCCATTCATTCTCCTGTTGAGCCTTTCCAAATGAACTTTCTGTCTGGGTCACCATATTTTTCTGTTGTAATACTTTATTTGAATTTTCCTTATATTTTCTATTTCTTTGTTGTTTCACCCTTTTCATTTATTTCAAATATGTTTGTAATTGATGATTGAAACATTTTTATCATTGTTGCTTTAAAATATGTGTCAGATGATTTTAACATCTGTCATTATAGTGTTGGCATATATTAATTTTCTTTTTTCATTTTGTTTGAGATATTCCAGGTTCTTGGTATGATGAGTGATTTTTGATTGATATTTGGACTTTTTCATATGTTATGAGACTCTGGATTTTATTTAAACCTTCTGTTTTAACTGGCTTTTTCTGACATCCTTTTAGCAGATATGTGGAGAAGGAGCTCCCTTGTTACTGCCAGGTGGAGATGAAAGTTTGTGTTCCCCAGTTGGCTTCTATTTACTCCTCAAGACAGGAGTGCTTCATTACTGCAGGGTAGGAGTGGGAGTTTTGGCTCCGCACATGGTCTTTACTGACATCATATTGAGGATGGCCTCCAATAAAAGATAATCTTATTGCCAGGCAATGGTGAAAGTTCTAACTCTCCACTCTGCCTCCTTTGAAATCTCCCCAGTAGGGAGAGGAAAGAATGCCTTATTACAGATGGGAAGGGGTTGGAAGTTTTGGGTTTTCCTGTGGTCCCACTGATAGTACACAGTGTACTAGGGAAGAGGTGGTTACCAGCTGGTGAGGATGCAAGTCCCAGCTCTTCACTTGGCTTTTTCGCATCCATCAGCTAGGGTTTTGGGGTGATTCATCACAATCTTGAGAAGATGGAGGTCTAAGCTCCCCACTTGGCCTGTGCTGGTGTGGATTTGGTAGGAACATGGTTTTTTTTCCTATGGTGTTTGGCTTGTGTAGAACTATTAGTGTCTAAATGTTTTTATAATCATAAGCAGCCATTTCCTAGACCATTGGCTAGAGAGAGCATGCTTTCATTAGGACTTTGTTGTTGTTGCTATTGTTATTCTACATTTCAGAGTTGCCAGCTTTTTTTTTTTTTTCCCATTGCAAATCAGTATAAAAGAAGCAAAAAGAAAACCCAACATGTCATTATGGATTTTGAGATCTTTAGCTAGTCTACCTTCTTCTCTCCACCTTTAGAGACTTTTCATGTTTGTTGTATATATAAGGTGCAGAGTAGACAGTTGTACTTAGTGGAGTCCCTGGGTAGAGTAGAAGTATGTCTGCTTCTGATATACTGGTTATGATAATCAACATTTTAAACAAGATCTCTGAGATCTGCTGCTTCAGGTACACATGTTGAATAGCAAGGCTGTACATTATTAAATTATCATTAGTTTTGTTAATATTGATTTTTTATTTTTAATTCTTTTTAGAAATTTCATAATGGAGTTCCAAGTACCTTTGTTGCAAAGCTAAAGATTTTGTTTTGCTGTACTTTCTGCTAACTTTTAGATGAATTTTGCTCTCACTTATAATCATCAAATATTATAGTTACATTTGAGGCACCTCAGATTGACTTGTATCTTAACATGAAACAAATCATTAGCCAAAGTTCTTGCAGTGCTTAAGCCATTCTACAGTTGTCAACATAAGCTATCCATGAATAAATAATATATTTTACCCTTCATGTTGACTACCTTATGTGTGGCATTTTCAGTAATTATTCCCATAAGAGTGCTCATTAGCACAACTCTGATTTTCCCATTATATATTGGGGATTCTGCAGAACTGCAAGGCAAAAGAAGCAATACTTCTTTTGAACAGAAATATAATTTTAATGTCTTATTAAATATATGTTGAGGAAGGGACAAGATGACATTGTTAGATTCTTAAAAGCAATTCATAACATGGACTAGTAGGTTAATTAGCCTATTTTGGTAAATAAAAAAAGTAAGCAAACTTATTTTCATGGAAGCAGAACATTGAGTTATTTATATATTCAGAAACATTGTTTATATTTCTTTAATATACTGTTTAATCCTATTGAATTTCTTTGCATGTTGTAAAAAGATATTTCACCAGGGATTTCTGTATTTGGCATGTACTCTGAAGTTACAGAGGTTAATATCTTATTTTCATAAGAAAAACGATCAGCATGTAGTTTGGTTTTTATAGGTTTCTTTTCTTCTGTGGGGCACGGAATTTTGGTCTTAGCAAAAATAAGATATGTGGTGGAATTGAAAATGTATAAATGTCAGAATATTTATAAAAACGTTATTGTGCCTTCTGTTTGTCATTTATATTGTCAAGCCCTGTTTCATTTTTCCTGGACCAAGATTTCTAGATGTTAAACTCAGTTCTCATTTCTAGATCTTCCTTGTATTTGTCTCAGGAATTCTAAGTATCTGCTTTATGTTGCATAGTTCCCGACATTCCTGCTTCCAACTGAGGGAGAAGTGATCTCTACTGATAGCTTTCTTCAGTAGATGATCTTGGTTTCTCTCAGGTAGGGTCTGAAACTTTTTGACTTTGGGACCCTTATAGTAAGAAAAATTACTTAAGACCTCAAAGAGATTTTGTTCATATAGGTTATATCTATCTACATTTACCATAATGAAAATTAGAGGTGAAAAAAATTAAATATTGATTTATTAATTTTTTACAATAGTTCTAATAAACGACACATGTTAACATAAATAAGTTTGTCTAAAAATAGCTATATTTTCAAAAATAAAAAAATTCAAGAGGAAAATGGTGTTGTTTTTAATTTTCACCAACATCTTTCATGTCTGGCTTAATAGAAGATGGTTACATTTTCATATCTGCTTTTGCATTTTTATGTTGTTTTGGTTGAAGTATATGAAGAAAATCTGGTCTTACAAACATATGCAGTTGGAAATGAAAGGAATATTTTAAAATGCTTTTTATATAATGAGAACATTCCTTGATTCTATACCAAAACTCAACAAATGGTAGCACTGTAAATGCTAGATGCAATGTGGAATCTAAAAGCATATCAAATATTTTTGTACTCTGTTATATTAAAATTCATGTTGCACTTTTTGTAATTTTATGTGTTGGTCATTTGGAAAATATTGTGTCATGAGTTAGGAGTTATTACATTATTGACATTTGTTCATATAACCACAGATTAAATCAGAAAAAATCTTTAAATGTTGAGAGTCTGTCAAGCTCACAGCAGCAGATAAGAAGTACTCCAAGTTTCTAATTTTTGCTTGAAAGCTTATATTTTATCATTGGCAACATATCCTGTTAGTTGTTTTCCTTGAAGAGACAGGCTCACTTTATTTTTCAAGATGTTTGCCAAAAATCCAAGTTTTAATAACTGTAATTTATCTGTTAGTCATTATTTTAAGTAAAAATGGTGTTCCATGAAAAAACAGCTAATTCTGCTCACACCTCAAACAACTGTACAAGTGATCTTTCTTGAGATAGCCTTTGTAATTTGGTATGTGATAGAAGTACTATAGCTTGTGCACTTCCCATTTATGTCCCCTAGAATATTAAAAATTTTGTTCTTAAGGCTTAATATTTAATAAAAATAATTGTTACTCCTTTAAGAGGACATTATTGATTGCAACTGGCTTTTAAAAATTATTATCATTGACATAAGCATGTAGGACAGTGAAGAATATGATGACTCCTAGTACAGTCGGGTGCCACTGCCTTGATTCATGTGGAAGCCCAGCAGTTTAACTTATCATTGCCTTTTTGCCACCAATGCAAATATCAACACAGTGAAAAAGATCAAAATATCTTCATATTAGGGTGAGAATAGTTTTGTCCTTGCAGAGCCCTTTTAAGAGAATGGGGCTTAGGTGTCTCCAGGGATTCACAGGTTAACTTTGAGAACTACTGCTGTAAGTCATACATATACAGGAAGATGGATATAAGTTTTAAAATGTGTGTGTATTATATGTCTATATATGTATATATTGTGTGTATATATGTTATATATGAGATGTATATGTATTATATATATAGGAAATGTGTATATGTAGAAACTTAAAAGAATTTCTGAAAATAACTTGGGTAATCTTCACTGTACTCCAGAGAGGTAGGTGGTGATTAGAATATCTGCCTGAGATATAGAGGAATCATATCAATGTAGCTATGCCATTTTGCCTGTGACCAAGTAAATGGAGTTGCTGAAAGGGCTAGAATCCTAATTCAGAATGAAACCTACAGGAGAGCCAGTATCAACCTGGACTAAAACAGTATTGAGCATTCTAGTTATTCTCATCTTGTACACAAACTTGAAGTCTTCTCTGAAGTCTTGTATTTCAAAAAATATGGCTCATTGGGACAATACAATTGACCCTTGAATAATGCAGAAGTTGGGCAACCGATCCCTATGCAATGAAATATCTGTATGTAACTTGTGACTCCCTCAAAGTTTAACTACTAACAGCTTACTATTGCCTGGAAGCCTCAGTAATAACATAAAGAGTCAATTTACATGAATTTCATATGCTGTATGTATTATATACTGTATTCTTACAATACAGTAAACTAGAGAAAAAAATGTTATTAAGAAAATCATAAGGAAGTGAAAATGTATTTATTATTCAATAAGTGGAAGTGGACAATCATCATGTTTTTCATTCCTGTTGTCTTGACAGTGAATAGGCTAAGGAAGAGGAGGTGGAGGAGGAGGGGTTGGTCTTGCTGTCACAGGGTTGGCAAAGGCAGAAGATCTATGTATAAATGGAGGCACACAGTTCATACCTGTGTTGTTCAAGAGTCACCTGTTCTTGGAAGGAACAGGCCTGAAAGACCTGTGCATGCTGGCCATAAAGAGGTGAGGGATTAGATAGCAATAAGGGAAAGGACACTGATGTTATTAGTTGTCTAATAAGTGCCAGGTACTGTGCACTGTACTCACTTGTTAACCCCTTTAATTCTCACAACAACCTATGAAGTCACTATTATCCACCTCATTTTAGAGAGGAGGAAGTGAAGCCTCTGATGTTAAACAGTGAGCCTGAAACAATATCACTTCTCTGTTTGTATGAATTCAAATTCAAATTCATTTGGAGTCATACCCCAACCCACAGAATACTACCACTTCATTGTAATATAGTGTCTTCATATCTGTATTCATGAACCTCTTGCGTTACATTGTTAACTGGTTAGCTGCTACTATATCTATCTTCTAAACATATTTCTTAATATACATGTATACAGTCAGGTTCAGTTTTTACCTTTCTGGGGAAAATGAACACAATTTTGTATTCATTCATCCACTAGAGGGCACAAAAGCGCTAATTTGTTAAGGAGATGATTGATGAGTAGAGTTTAAATTAATATGGTGTAGTATGATTTATAATCATATATATGTACTGTAGGAACTTGCATATGAAAAGTTATGAACAACTGTCTAATTATTTTTCTTGGTAAGAAAGATGCTGTGCTATCTTTTAATTAGAAACGAGAGATTGCTCTTTCCGCAAAATATGAAAAATAAATGACAGTTAAACTTAGATGTGTGACTGGTGGTTGAAGAGAGGGACCATGTGATGTGCATTGGCAAGATAAGCTGTAAACCAAGTCAGAACTTAAATTCTATTCGAAGTTTTCTCTTCTCTTTTTTCTAAATAATACATGTCAGCTTTTTTTTGAAAGAAAGAAAAAAGGAGAAAGAAAGAAAGAGCAAAAGAAAGAAAAAAAGAATGAAAGAGAGAAAGAAAGAGGAAGAGAAAGAGGGAGAGAGAACGGGATTCTTGTTTTATTGCCCAGGCTAGAATGCAGTCTAAAAATGGGTATTAAAAACCTCTTTTA